>JAFFST010031384.1:4904-18994 GCA_022414735.1 Noturus placidus
TATATACACGTGCATTAATATAAACCTGTGATTAGGGGAGAAAGACTTCAACACACACATGCTCATAAACTTTACACACACTGGTGTCAGTCCTGTAACTACTAGGTGACTATTAGATGATCCAGTCAGTGGATGAATGAGAGGCAGCCACTCAGCTAAAGGCTACAGGTTAGATCCGGCCATGTTTCTTACTTTAGATCCCTCTGTTAAAAAAATAAAATAAACAGGCACTCACCTTGAGGCTGCTCGTTAAAAAAGCAAACACATGGCAGTTCTGTAACCTTTAACAGCAAACTCGACCCTGAGAGCCTCTCTCAGGAGGCTATTATACAGCAGCCATGGAGGACAAAAAATATAAGGTCTTTAAAATGGGGCTTTAAAATATACCTATGTGTACCCTTTTTTTTTTTTTTGCAACTTACAAAGCAACGTGTTACTGTAATCTAATTCGTTTATCTGATAACACGATTACATTTTAAATGTATGGTTACTGATGTCAATTAAATCACATTATTTGCATTGCAAGTTTATTGTTAAGACATATTTTAAATAAATCACATTTTGCCCTGAAGATTTTTTCTTTGCCTTGAATAATTCTCCACTGAAAGCGATTTGTCACTACATAACTAAACATCAGCAAAAGAAAACGGCCTGTAATTTTATATCTTCAGTGAATGTAGGCAAGACCAATCAGAAAGGATTTACAGGAAAATACGTGTCTTATTGGCTGACAGTCTCTCAATTCTGCTAAATGCTAGCTTACACAGTCAGTGTGAGGAAAAAAAGATATATTGAAGGATTTCATATTCTTTGGGAGAGTTTCAAGGAAAAAAGTCTTTACTCTCATCCAAAACAAACTCGAGCATGTTCAGTGTGTCAGACACTACTGGACCTTCACATGGGATTGGGTTCTATGGTCCAGATGAAACCACAATAGAGCTTTTTGGTAATAAACGCCAGAGATGGTTTTGGAGCACACAGAGAGGTAGCTGTATGGAAAAGTACCTCATGTCCACAGTTAAATATGGAGGCGGAGCTTTAATGATTTGGGGATGTTTTTCTGCCAGAAGACCTGGACATTTTATTAGGATACATGGCATCATGGACTCTATCAAATATCAACAGATATTAAATGAACACCTGAATGCCTCTGACAGAAAGATTCAAATGGGCCGTGGTTGGATCTTTCAGCAGGACAATGATAAAAAAAAAATACATCAAAATCAACACAAAATGGAGAAGACTCAGAGCTGTTATTTTGGCAAAAGGAAGTAGCACAAAGTATTAACTAAAGGGGTGCCAGTAATTGTTGCACACGTCTATTTAACAAATATTTTGGGAGATACACCTTTGTTTTGTTTGAAAATGTTTGAATATGTTTGTGATTTTTTTTTTTAACAAAAGATCAAAAGGTTAAACGATAACGACAATTTTGCACAGCCATCTTTGCTTATATTTACCAAATGTGCCAATACTATTGGACGACACTGTACATAAGTCCTTTATCCAATATAAACATTTATAAATGATTATTTCAGCAGGTGTCGGATATCATAACAACAGTCTTCATCAACACTGATGTCAAGCTAACATAACACCGTAATCTTACATGCAGAATTACATTCTAACATTATAGCAAAGGATTTGGAAGCTTTGTACACTTGTGTTGTGTACTGTATATATGATTCAGGCTCATGCAGAATATATAGATCAGTCTCTTGCATGACCTCAAATAGTTATTCTTGGATTGCGCACTCATTTATATTATTATCTCTACATCAAATACAACCTAATCTCATGAGAAATTCACTGAAGTTTGAACAAACGAGGGCGATGTGACCTTTCCGTCTTACCAGTACACTGAAATGAAAGTTTAAGTGTTTAGAAGATATACTGTGGTTATATGTAGCAAACTTTCTCAATGTCCACGTTGAAATTAATTCCAGACTTGGCGGTTTCTCCTTGCAGCTGAGTAATGTAGCCATTCCTTGGAAATTCGGGGGAATACATCTTAGCGTCCTGTCATAGTTCACAGGCGAATGGTTAATTCATTACAGTGATGTAACTCAATCAACTTCTCTCCATTATTGGGATCTGTCTTTTACCCTGAATAGGCTGGAGGATGGTGGCAGATTTGTTTCACCTGGGACACTGTCATCTGGACACATAAATCTGATGTAGTCACCATCCACTGAGCAACTGTATGATTAAGGCTGTAAAATGCCCATTTGCCAGTCTGTACCTTTTAGAGGTGGTTCCATTAAGGTGTGAACGCACTCTCTTTGACCCACACCATCGAATTGTTGAGGAGTACTCAGATACCTAGCAAGGGTTTGAATGAGTGCTCTCTCCTGCTGAAACGGGGTATGAAGACAGTAAGCCACTTATAGGGGCTGGAAGACATAACTGGGGTGTGGTATCCTGATGATGACATGTGAAGAGTCTAACTGCTTGTGCTGGGTTCATGATTCCAACATTTGGACCTTCCTTCCTGCACTTACTCTGCCAGGAGTGTGGTTTCAATCACCTCCTTTACAAAACATCTGCAGATTGAACTGACTGCTCTAATGCTAGCAGTGGAACAGGTAAAATAGTAACAGTTCATGGTACATGTGATGCAATATCATCGGTCCTCACCAGTGACTAATGCATGTGTTGACACAGCTTTAGGGTAGTGCACTTCTGGGAGTAGTGTTTATCTGGTGAGAACACCAGTGACTTGACACAACCATCAAAGGCGGACATATAACCAAACCTAACCCGTACCAGATGTATCATATTAGCCAGACTACATGCCACAGAGCTCGAGTGTGAGCGAGATGGAAAGTGCCCAAATCCCCCTTGAACGTAGCTAATGGAGTCATTTCACTGAGGCATAGCAAATCTTGTCATAACAGGTGCCATGTGAAGCAGTGCATTCTTTTTTTGTGGGTTGTATTGCTCCATCTGACCCTACTGGGGCCACAGCCATCTTTAGACTTGCTGGCACTACTCATTTAGAACTGGTTTTGGGTGGCTGCCTCCCCTCCAGATGCTGCCAAGGCTGGGGTTGAAAGTGACATCTCAAATGTTAGGTCATGGAGGCCAATACTTCTCAAATGTGGTTGTAGACATGCCATTCTAGCACACATTATTATATATATTGGGCGAGGAGGATGACTAGCCACTGAGATTAAGATGGGCTCAGTTGAGAAGAACTGGTCTCCATGTAGCCTGGGTTTGGTTGAGAAGTACTTGTCTCCATGTAGCATGGGTTCGGTTGAGAAGTACTGGACTCCATGTAGCATGGGTTTGGTTGAGAAGTACTTGTCTCCATGTAGCATGGGTTCGGTTGAGAAGTACTGGACTCCATGTAGCATGGGTTTGGTTGAGAAGTACTTGTCTCCATGTAGCATGGGTTCGGTTGAGAAGTACTGGACTCCATGTAGCATGGGTTTGGTTGAGAAGTACTTGTCTCCATGTAGCATGGGTTCGGTTGAGAAGTACTGGACTCCATGTAGCATGGGTTTGGTTGAGAAGTACTTGTCTCCATGTAGCATGGGTTCGGTTGAGAAGTACTGGACTCCATGTAGCATGGGTTTGGTTGAGAAGTACTGATCTTCACATAGCATGGGTTTGGTTGAGAAGTACTGATCTTCACATAGCATTGGTTTGGTTGAGAAGTACTGGTCTCAATGTAGCATGGGTTCGGTTGAGTAGTACTGGTCTCCATGTAGCATAGTCTCAGATCCTGTATCATTGATTTCAGTGAAACTACATGTACTGCCAAGTTGTCTAAGGGAGATACTCCTTGTTTTCTGGGCTTTTTATGTTTTTGTTGATCATTACCAGGCTTGAGCATTTGTGATCATTTTAGACTGAATGGCTTAGGATAGATTTGATTGAGTAAAGATTCCAACTTTCCAGCTGAGCACTCCATGTTGATGCACATATGCATCGCCGTATTGTTAATATTCAAGTAGGGGTTGTTTGTGTCTTTAAAATGGTCATTTCTGTGGCAGTGAGCACATCACGAATGCGCATTGTTGCTGTTGCATAGATTCAGAGGCTCCATGAATGCAAGTCCTTGGGCATAGTTATTTGTGGCTTTCCATTCAATTTGTATATAGTGAACTATGGGTGTAACTTGTTTAGAGGATAAAAATTTATCGTTTGGAGGGAATACCCAAATGAGCATAAGACAAGCTAAATTACCAGGCTCAGTAATTAACAGTCCATAGTATGTCAAGGGAAAATCACTCAACTATGCTAGCAACACATTAGCTACAAACTCTGTTAATCAGCAAATTGGCAGGGCTTGTGGAATATTCACATGAAAAAAAAAACACAGAGGGAGGAACTGACTTAGCAGGAAAAGAGATTCAATTCAATTCAATTTTATTTGTATAGCGCTTTTTACAATAGACATTGTCGCAAACCAGCTTTACAGGAATATAAACACAGTATACACATAGTAAAGGTGAGAAATTATCCCAACTGAGCAAGCCATTGAGTGGCAACAATGGCAAGGAAAAACTCCCTAAGGTGTTAAGAGGAAGAAACCTTGAGAGGAACCAGACTCAGAAGGGAACCCATTCTCATCTGGGTAACAACAGACATTCTGAAAGAGATAATTATTGATCTATATGTAATCTGTTTGGCTTAGAAGAAGCCTTTGTCCCAGCATTCTGGATTTGGAGTAGATGAGAGCTCCATCCAGAAGTAGGACCTCCGAAACCGATCATGCATGTCCGGAGAGCAGAAAGGACCAGGATCTCCAAGATCTCCATAAACTCATGTGTAGCTCGGCAGAAGGAGAGGGGGAGAGAAAAGATTGTTAAGACTGGGATTTAGCATGATGGAAAGTCTAGTCAGGGTAGGCTAGAGTGAATGAATACGTTTTAAGTCTAGACTTAAACACTGAGACTGTGTCTGAGTCCCGAACACTAAATGGAAGACTGTTCCATAACTGTGGAGCTCTATGAGTGAAAGCTCTTCCCCCTGCTGTAGCCTTCACTATTCGCGGTACAGTCAAATATCCTGCATCTGTGGATCTAAGTGGGCATGGCGGATCAGAGAAGACCAAAAGATCGCTTAAGTACTGTGGTGCGAGACCTTTTAGTGCTTTATAGGTTAATAATAGTATTTTAAAATCAATGCGAGATTTCACTGGGAGCCAGTGCAGTGTGGATAAGATCGGGAAATGAAGATGAAGATCGGGAAATGAGATGAAAGGTCAATGATAAATAACGAACTACACAGCAAAATGTGGAGATGAACATCCTCGAACAGACAGCAGTGAGTGACTATCTAAATCCAGAAATCCAGGGCAGTAATGTCAAGAAGAGAAAACCAACTCAAGGCTGATAGATATATACTATAATACATACTTCAGACACTTCTCTCATTCCTTTCTACATCAGTGACGGTGCTCTGGGATGCATTTCTTTGTAGAATGCTAAATGACTTTCACTGATGTAGAAATGCACAAGAAGAGACTATTCTGAGTTTAGAATGAAGGAATGAGAAAAAAAAAAACCCAAAGAAAGACAATATTCATCTACAGTCCTCAGCAAAAGTATTGGAACAGCACACAATTCTTTAGTTTTTGCTATACACAGAACACTGTTGTTTTTGAGATCAAGAAATAAATATGCATTCTTCACAGGTGATGAAAAGGACACAGACCAAGAGTAGACATCAAGAGCTATTAATTGTTTAGACAGTCAATTTAACAGGTTACACCTGGGCACATGTCAGTCACATGTCAGTGCATGGTCATCCATGATACAATGCCCCCAGCGTAGAAAGGTTAAAGACTGAGATTTGAAATCGCAAATCCTTAACCACTGAGACATTTCTCAGTGAGCTCTGATTCTAGTTGAGTCTGGTTCCACTCAAGGTTTTGTCCTACTGTTACCTTTTTCCTTGCCACCGTCACCTCTGTCTTGCTCATTAGGAATAAATGACTTATATTCTGACTTATATAAAGCTGTCCATTATAAATGGACAATAATGTCTAGGGAACAAGTGCTATAGAAGTAACATTTAATCAAATTTAATTGACATTAATGACAGTGTAACACAATTCCACTATTGGTATTTGTGTGTTTAGTGTTCTTAATATCAATTTCTATTTTAACTAGTGGGCATGGTCTAAACAGGAAATGTGTCAGATAGCAGATATGGTAATAATTGCAGATGATCTTTGTTAAAATCACTGGCAATGGTAAACACATTCAAATCATGAGGTAAATCTCAATAATGTTCAATAGTCATAGGCAAAAATTATGGTTCAAACCAAAATTGCAAGCATCATACAAAGGCGTAGTATATCAGCTGAGAACACAAACTAAGCAAATACTTTGCAAAGTGCTGGTGCAGTGAGTGTGTGTTACGCCTTGCCAGCAGATGGCACTACAGCGCAGCCACAGACTAAACACGTGACTCTTTCATTTTGGCTGATTCAGTATTGTTTAAGTTAAGTATGTTGTTAATCTGCCCCAGGTGTCCATGCTTCAGTTTGATTATGTTTATTATTTAAACCCCTTGGTTACTGCACACTGGTTGCAGTATTATCTTTAGTATGATTAGTATAGAGGGTAGTATCTTTAGTATCGTTAGTATCCTTAGTATAGTGAGTTCCCGCTCATGTGTTTGTTTGTTTGCTTCGCCAATTAATAAAGACGTTGATCTGCACCTGCTTCTGACTCGAATCCTGATCCATAACAGTGTGCTTAAATAGTGTGTGTGCTAATAGAGTCTACGTGTGTGTAAACAGAACTCCTGAACTTGTAGAGTTCATCAACCTCAGCTATATTACTCGAGTTCAAAACTGGTCTCAACAAGACACTCTGTGGAACTTTCTGACAGGCTTTGTATCTAATGTGACTGTATAAGCTAGCAAGCTAGGGAACCCATTCACTTTTTGATAAGTGAATACTGACTGTCTAGTACTTAGCATATCTGCTAAACAAGTAAATATTCTGGTTCACCATTTTACTCTCTGTATAGTCCGACTCGTTATGTTTGCCAGGTGAAACGCGCACGTAAGATGACATGACATCAAGGCTTAGCTGATATGTATCTGAATAATGTTATCTGCTAAATATTACACCCATGTAGGCAGATTAGCAACGCTAGCAGAGCTACAGTAATGCATGCGTATATGAGAGTGTAATCACGGGAGATTAATTAGTGCATTTGTTCCTGCAAAGTAAGCGACAGACAATGTTTTGAAGATGAGAATTTTAATCAAAGTGGCTAAATATCACACTGTTTAGAGAGTACTAACATTTAACAGTGTGAGAACAGTGTGTAGAAAGAAACTGTAATCTGACAGGAAGCTTTGACTGCCACAGATTTATCTGCAAAGATGTTGGACAAGGAAATAAATGTTGAACGTTGAAACCACTTACACATTTAGGAAGAGTAAGACATTTTGTAGATTAGTGCAAAACAAATGTGACAAGTAAAGAGACGTAAGTTATAGCGTATACAGGTGTTCCTTCACCAATGCTTTTATTTTTCTTAACATTAATAAGACCAAAAAAACAACAACAGCTTGTCATGTTGTGTAAAATCCTCTGTCCTGAACACAGTGAGTGTCATAGTCTTTCGTTACAGGGATGAGAACACAGGCAGGTAACTTCACACGAGGATAATCGATAATTTAGAAATGAAAATATGAGCAGGATCAAAACCAGCAAACACAAAAGCAAAGAAAATAGCTTGGGCTTATCGGATAAAAGGTACAATAAGAGAGTAAGGCCGTTTCTCAATATGCAGTCTTACGCAATGTTGCGTTCTTCTGAACTCATTCTACATCATCATCATCCATCACCAGAGTTCAATTCCAATACTCAAGAATGCAAGTACCGATGCAGACCTGACCGTACCGAACAAAAAAGTTCCACACCGAAAGTTCCAGAAGTCACTG
Organism: Noturus placidus; assembly: GCA_022414735.1. Classification (NCBI taxonomy): domain Eukaryota; kingdom Metazoa; phylum Chordata; class Actinopteri; order Siluriformes; family Ictaluridae; genus Noturus; species Noturus placidus. The sequence continues at coordinate 12,823 of JAFFST010031384.1, forward strand.
TGGCAAAGCAATAGTGCATGACGGAAGCCTGACCCATACCTGTACTTTTACTTTTAGTAACCTGTACTAAAAATGTCAAAATATGCATCTAAACAGAATGATTCTGATACATACAGTAATGGCTGTACATATTATTTTGTTGAAAAGTTGAGTTTATCCCTCAGAAGTATTATAATTAAGCTTTGCTAGCTTCCATCCAGAAGTAACGGTAAACTCGTTAGCGTAGTTTTTCGTTTAGTAGTTGCAAACAGAGAGCTTACTACATTGAAACATGCTTAATTAACTTTTGGTTAATCAGCCAGTGAACAGTAAATCTATTAACCAGCTGAAACTGAGCAGATTACTTAGCGAGCACTGCAGAGATGAGGACCCTGTCCCATTACTAGAAATGTGCTGGGATGGTCCATTGCGCAACAGGAAGCTAACGGGACATCTTAATTCTCCGTGTCCTCCTGTCATTCACAAGAATGCAAGTTCGTTCTTTGCGTTCTTAGAATTGAGAAACAGCCGGCTATACAGTATGTAGACAAACTTAACAGAACACCTTAATACAATCAGGAAACATACCAATCGCTATGTTTACATGGACATCAAATTCCGTTTAAGGTCTACATTCAGGTTGAGGCCATTTTCCAAATATGGTGTTTACATGCGTACAGGGATATACTGTAAATGGCATGGTTTTTGTAACTATTCCTAAATACCAAGTCTACAGCTAAGCATCTGCTAGCACCAAGGACGTAACCATGTTACGGACATTGGGAGGGTCCAAGCGCTTGGACATTGGTGGGGTCCAAGTGCTAACTACCCTCCCGCGGCCAAACTTGCAAAATTTCATACTGAAAATGTGCATATTTAGAACATAGTTTTAGGATTACAGTTACTGTTTGAATTCACGTGGTTTCTGAGTGATAGAATCTCCCACTGAATGTTAAAGCTCTTAAAATACATCACCGGACATGTGTTGAGTATGGGCGAAACCAAGTGTACAATTGGGGGGAGGGCCCACAGATTTTCCTTATCAAACGTGAATATATTTAAAAAAAATAATAGACATAAATAAATAGATAAATAAAATAAATAGAATAGATGAAGAAAAGACAGATCCGTCGGCAGGGAAAATTAAAGTGGAACATATAGAAAATATTTTCTCCTGTATATTGGGGGGGACAGATTGGTATTTCCTCAACATTGGGGGGGGTCACGACCCCCCCAAAGAGTGCGTGGTTACGCCCACGGCTAGCACACACAATTCCTTACATACTGAGCATTCACATATATGTCCTTTCAGTGTATTATCTGAATAACGTGTTTACATGCAGCACATATCTGATTTAAACAGGCATATTCCGGGGTGCCTCAAATCAAAATTTGGGAACCAGAATATTGTGTAAATCTGAATTGTCTAAATCGGATTGCAGCATTTACATGCCTCGATACTAATTAGAATATTACTAAAATCAGAATAATTTCAGAATATTGATGTGCATGTAAACGTAGTCGATGATGTGAAATGAAAGCAAAACACTAAATCAGCACTCAATGTGCTCTGAACTACACAATGTGCTAAGAGGGCAAATTAGTAACACTGAAGACTTTCCCATGTCAGAATACGTGAAGTTACAGCTTTCCCTCTGACTATAACAAAGTGCTGACAATGGAGACTCCTTCCACAAATGTCTTCATACAGTAAACTTCACCATACAACAATCACGTTATTCTTTGTTGTATAACAATACATTCATTATTAGTCTTCGATTATGTGGAGCATCTGCCAAACCAGTCCCTGTGTATGAGCTGTTACTATGGAAATGATAACATATTAGAATGAGCACATTAATATAAACCTGTGATTTGAATTAGAGCTGCACTAATGTTCTAGAAAATGAGTCAACACCTTCTGACCAATCACACATAAGAGTCCAACAGTGCTGTATTATACGTAGATGTGAATTTAGTTTATTGGTGTTCAGTTTAATATTCTGCATGCTCAGATTTAGCTTTCAAAAATCCCACAGAATTACTAACCCGGTGCCAGAATACTCTCATTAGGCCTTAAACAGAATTTAACATCTACAACTCACTTAACGTTTTTGTTCTAGTGTCTGTTTTTAATCCATTGGATACACATTTTGCCATATACAAATCTTTTATATTTGGCTATAAAATCACTACACTGGAGGAAATTATGTGTTCACCACTAGGGTTTCTTTGAGGGTCAGAAACTCTGGAGAGTGCACACACGCTTTTAACTCTATTATAAATGCGACAGAGGGATTTACAAGCTATACACCAAGCTCTGTAATACACACAGTCTGGAGCACTGGCTCTAATTGAAGTTGGCAGTGCTGTATTCATTACCACAGTGACGGTTCTCCAGACCCCAATTTCAACTCATTCAAGTGTCGGCCAAATATTTGCCCTTTTCCAACACAGATGCGGATTTGCCTCGCAACCAGTTAGCCGTGGCACTGCCAGTGATCAGTAGACAAGAAAAAGAGAGCAAGCAAGAGGTAGCAAGGCTACCACTACTGGCTTCAATTCCAAAAATAACATCCTAATACATTTTATAAAAGCTCAACTTCTCTGGGTTTTCAGAATTTGACAAGCAAGTAATAATCCCTCATTAGTTTGACTGAATGGGAATGAAATGTTGTCATATTCACCAGCCCATCACCCCAACTTTCAGTCTAAACGCATCTACTCAGGAAAACATGGCTGCTCTCTGAAGTGTCTGGCAAATCAGGAAGAGAATATGAGTATTACAGCTCAATCTCTGCCTACAAGGGTCATGCCCATAATGTTAGCAAACACTGGATTTGAATATCCTAGATAATGCAAAAAACACTGAAGAGACCTTTTGGTAACTCGGGGTCATATTCAGAGTTGATGACTTAATGGCCTCACTCAATAATGTAGCACATTTTGCTGTTCTGAAGTTCTTTAAAAATGTTAGTTTTTCTATGGGGAAAGAAGACCTCTATTACTACTAAGAACTACTACAGTCCTTCCAAAACTATTGGAACGGCAAGACTAATTCTATATATAGTATGAAATTGTGGTATATATAGATATATATAGAAACTGGTACCAAAACTTTCACGACCCCCATGCAGTACCTCCGCGGACCCCCTAGGGGTCGCGGACCCCCTGTTGAAGACCTCCGCTATACACCAAAGACATTTGGGTTTGAGATCAAAGATGGATATGAGATGAGAGTGTAGGATTCCAACTTTTATTTCCTGATATAAACATCTAGATGTGTTAAACAACATAAAACAGAGAACCTTTTGTATCAGACCAGCCAATTTTGCAAAAGTGTAGGACCGGATACGTTGTGATGTATATTAAAATAAATAAGATTTAATATTTGGATTCATACCCCTTCCTTGAAATACCTGCATCAAGCCTGTGACTCACTGACATCATTGTTGGTTTCTTCTTTTGTGATGATTTTCCTGTCTTTTCCTCCATTTCCCTACTTTTCACCCCCTGATAAAGTTCTTTGGTGAGTTGGCAGTGTGTTTTGGATCATCGTCTTACCGCAAAATAGATGGTCAGAGCTATTTACTGTTAAAACAATCAATTTAACAGGACACACCTGGGTAATAAGAAACACCTGTCAGTCACATGTTCCAGTATGTTCCTTGCCTACAAATTGGGTAGTCTGTTGCAAAATGTGTTATGATCTATGTCGTTTAACACATCTACTGTACATATAAATACAAGGAAATTCTAAACTCTCTTCTCATGTCCATCGTTTAATCGTAAACACACATTTCTTCAGTCTACAGCAAAAGAAAAGAATTGGCCTTGCCATTTCAATAGTTTTAGAGAGGACTGTAAGTCCTGAATAGATCATTTGGTAAATGAATAGATTACTTGGTAAAAGTGAAGCTAAAGTGGTACTGCTTAGAGTTCAACATGGATGCCTTCATTTTGATTGGGACATCTGGCTTGAGCAAGCTAGATCTTGCTGTTACATTGGGTTAAAAGCAGGCCTGGCCGGAGCAGTGGAGGTAAGTACAGAGAGCCCTTACTGGACAGAATAGGTGCAATTTCTGTTGTCGCGGCATAAGGAATGGAGGGCAGAAATCCTGTAACACTACTGACAGGGCAGCAGACATTTTGGATGTTTAGCACATTAGGAATATGATCTGGCCTAGGATATAGGAAGGCCTTGGCTAATGCAGGGGCAAAGTCAAGGCAGGAAGGAGCAACCGAGTGAGCTTGTAGATCTACTCACTTGAGTGATGTCAGGGTCAGCAGAAGAGCTACCGTTAGAGTTAGAAGCTTGGGGCATCTGACAGACCTTCCAGGACCACATAAAGGTCCCAGGTAGGTATTCGTGGTCTGCAGATGGGCATCAACCATCTTAGACCAAGTATAAATCTCAATGTTAGAGGATGTTTCCCCACAGAGGCTAAATGAGCAGGGGAGTGGCTGGCCAAAATGGCCACTTAGCCACTTAGACCTTAATTGTAGAAGGAGCCAAAACTGCAAGAACTACAGGACTGTAGCTATTGTGCCATTTACTGGATCTAACTGACGTTCCTCACAGAACAAGACAAAAAGTTGCAACTTGAAACGATACAATTTTCTCGTGGATGGTGCTCTAGGGCAGGGGTTACCAAACTTTTCCAGGGCAAGGCCCTCCAAATGACATTAACATTTGCCTGAGGCCCCACTTTTGCAATATATCTTTAAAACACATTAAAAATACATACTTATGAATATATCCCCCTTTTTTCCATTTATAATTAGATCTTACATCTTTACATTACATAATATTACATTAGGAATTGATTGTGTGTGTGTGTGTGTGTGTGTGTGTGTGTGTGTGTGTGTGTGTGTGTGTGTGTGTGTGTGTTGTTGTCTGAGAGTGAGAAAAAGAAAACACATTAGTGTGAGTGGGAGAATTGTTGAGGCTCCATGACAGCCCCCACTCTGAAAAACACTGCTCTAGGGTTTAACATGGTCTCTACAATTTTGTTTGAGAGACTAGAATCTATGAGCGGGTGATAAATCAACCCTCTGGCTTGAGACAATAGATCCCTGCAATTATCTCCGAGAACCATATTCAAGCTGGCTCCACTCGTGGATGCCCAGGAGAACTCAACACGACAGGGGAGGAACTGGCTGAACGCCGCCATTTGATGTTTTGCCTCCCAAAACCTGTCGGTGTTGGCATTAACTGCACTGCCGAACAGGCTGGAAGGTTGAACAGGGGAGTCCAGAAAGGGAGACCATATCCTTATCCTCCATGCCCAAGAGGTTGAGACATAGGTGCCTTGCTGCGATGGACCATTTGCTTGGTCGCCAAAAGAGACAAATCAGTGGCCCAGTAAAGCTAATTCCCTCCCCACTGCTAAGCTGGAGAGTGGAAGCTCGCACGTGCATCCTCCACCTTCGACATAGCAAAATACCCATACTTTTCATTCACCACAATGGCCGAATAATCCAATGTCACAGGGTTGTAAACACGGCTGGTGCACGGCTTTTCCCAGAAGTGCGATATTTCGTCATGAACTTCTGGAAAAATGGAGTTTTCTGTGTTGTGAGGGATATTTATTGTCATTTCAATTTTAGTTTATTGACAGCCCTATTGATCACTTTGAGCATCTCTGTATAGGATTGAGATTTTTACATTTTTAGTACACTGGCTCCCCCTTCTGGCTCCTCAGATTCAGAAAGGGTGGGTTGACTCTCCATAATGGAAGATGTCACTATGAGAGCTCCATAACCCAGAAGTGGAGAGTCGGATCTGGATGAAAGAGCAGGGATAAAAGAGCGTTCATCTCCGGTTTCTCCTCCAGATCCATATGGGACCTAAGCCAGCTGGCTGACTTGACAGTCAGTGGACCAGAGCCCAGAGGTTCCGAAACCCAACTCCCTTCTGCTGAGAAGAGAGCAAGCTGAGAGCAGAGCTGCTTAAGTGTAAAGCATTCTCAATGAGTGCAGTCAGCCCCCTTGAAGGCTGCTGCAGCATGCTCTACGCTCAAACACTTCGCACAAAAAGTGTGTCCACCCCCTAATAAAATGAGCATAGAGAGTGACATACTTCCTACAGCTCTTTCGGTTAAACAGGATAGTGACAGAAGAGAAAATAAATAAATAAACACACACACACACACACACACACACACACACACACACACACACACACATATAT
>JAFFST010031429.1:0-33074 GCA_022414735.1 Noturus placidus
AGTCGTGACATCCCCTCAAAATAACTCAACACACAGCCATTAATGTTTAAACCACTGGCAACAAAAGTGATAAAAAAGTGATAATGTCCAATTTGGACCCTCCACCCCTTCAACCTCTGCAGCAATGCTGGCAGCACTCATATGTCAGTTTCCCAAAGACAACTTCTGGATATGACGCTGAGCACGTGCACTCAACTTATTTGGTCGACCATGGTGAGGCCTGTTCTGAGTGGAACCTGTCCTGTTAAACCGCTGTATGGTCTTGGCTACCATGCTCCAGCTCAGTGTCATGGTCTTGGCAATCTTCTTATAGCCTAGTCCATCTTTATGTACAGCAACAATTCTTTTTTTTCAGATCCTCAGAGAGTTCTTTGCCATGAGGTGCCATGTTGAACTTCCATTTGACCAGTATGAGGGAGTGTGAGAGTGATGGCACCAAGTTTAACACAACTGCTCCCCATTCACACCTGAGACCTTGTAACACTAATAAGTCACATGACACCGGGGAGGGAAAATGGATAATTGGGCCCAATTTTGACATTTTCACTTAGGGGTGTACTCACTTTTGTTGCCAGTTGTTTAGACATTAATGGCTGTGTGTTGAGTTATTTTGAGGGTACAGTAAATTTACACTGTTACACAAGCTGTACACTCACTACTTTACATTGTAGCAAAGTGTCAATTCTTCAATGTCACATGAAAATATATAATCAAATATTTACAAAAATGTGAGGGGTGTACTCACTTTTGTGAGATATATATATATATATATATATATATATATATATATATATATATATATATATATATATATATTGACTATTCCAGCTTGCTAGGATGCAGGGCTGAGAGTTCTGGGTCAGCCATGTTTTGGAACCCCTGGAGCAGCGAAGGTTAAGGACCTTGGCATCTGTAAATTGTCGGAAGTGTGTGAATGTGTGTTACTGTGCCCTGAGATGGATTGGCACCCCATTCAGAGTGTCCCCTACCTTGGTATAGTCTCTAGGCTCCCTGTGACTCAGTCCAGATGTAGACCCAGCAAAATATTTCATAATTGCAAGCCAAGTACATGTAAAATACTGCAGCATAGCAGATCAGTATATACAAAATTTGTTCAGTAGTTTAGTATTTATGTAAATTAAATATTTTAAAGCAGTTTATCGGACCAGAGACATAGTTACATAGTTAGAGACATTCCTTCAGAAAAGGGAACATTTTCACAGACTTTCATAGTCTTTTCATTTTATTGATGCTCTCTGATCTAATTAGATAACAGTTGGCATGGCTTATTTAAAAAAATCAACAATGAAATTAGAATGCTTAAAGACATGAAGCACCATTACATAACAAAACATAACCTCTTTGAATTTGTAGCCATAAATTACACATTACTTAAACATAAAAAAGTAACTTCTGTTGCCATTCAGTCATGTTAGTTGTTTATCTAGACATTGCTAAGCAAGGTATTTTATGTATGTGGATGAAATTCTGACCTTGAACAAAGAAATCAAAATATTGGTACTCAACTGACTAAACAGACATTTTCCACTGGCCAATACCACTTAATGCCAATAAGCACTTAATCTGGTCCATTGCACCAGTAGCTCATGGGTCTGCCTTTTCTCCCTCACTACAGTTCCAAAAACATTATCACTAGGGTTGTTATGGTGTCACGGTTTCACAGTTCGTCACAGTGTATGACTGGATGGTTACCTCACTGTTGACTTTTCAAAATATCGATAAAAATAGATTTACGCCCCCCTTTTTTTGGCTTTTTCGGCTCAGCACTCCACTTTCCCTCACAGCCACTCTCTATTTCATCTTATAATGACTGAGTGATAAATACTGCTGATGTAAGAGATGGTAATATCGCTCTCAAAATATAGATTATTTGGTAAAGATTCCATCATATGCTGTGGAAAAATTAGTTTTCAAGCTTTTTCTTCAGTTTAAAGAAGCACTATTTTCTGTCAAAAACAAAAACAAATATTGTCAGAGTTTAAAACACAGAATGGTAAAATAAAAACATAATTTCCTTTTGGTTTGTGTTAAATATACAAACATGTACAAAGAGAATTTTGTCCAAAGGGTTTGTAATAAATATTTATTGTAATAAAAAGCTTGTGTGGTTTATGAAAAATGTCAGTTAATATTGTGATACCATGATACCTTGACATTTTTAGACAAGGTTATCATATCATAAGAATTTCAAATTGCCAGCCATCATGCTTTGGAGATGGCGGTATTTGAATGCTAAAGGTGCCCAATTCATAATATTGTACAGTTGCTTCCTATAAGCCTTCACTGATTACAAAACCATATTCCAATAACCAGATAAATTCCTAAAGACTCTCTGGTGTTTTTATCCAGCTGCAGCTGCATCCAAGTATGTTACATGAGTATAAGTGCAGTTGTTCAGTGTCAGAAAGTATAGGCGATCTGCTTTGCTATCCATCCTTCCCTGGGTGACCATGCGGTTGATAATGGCGCAACGTGGCTGTCAATCTGTTTATAATTGAGCTGTGCTCCAGTTTGTCTCTGAGCAGCATGCGGCGAATGAGCACAGCAGTCAGAGTGTGTGGCTCAGGGCTTCACACGCCATCCATCAGACCTCTGTGGATGATTGGAGCTCTTTCCGACATTGGAAGGGAGATGGCTGTCTGACGGCAAGCCTGTCTCACCTCTGCAAGCAGAAAATACATTTGACTTCTTTTGTGCTGCACTCCTCTGGAGAGCTGTCTAAAATGCAGGGGTACAAAGGGAGATACATCTGCTGCCCCCACTCAAGCATGATTGGTCTTATTCGAAGGGAACAGAAAAGGCCTTTGTTGTTTGCTGGCATGTGTGTGGGATGGTTGTTTGTTTGTATGCGCATGCCAGCAACAAAACATCATTCACGTTGTGGGTGATATAGGTTTACGTTTATGTGTTCAACTGTGGTTTTGGGTGGTTCAAACCCAATGCTTAGATGTTTTAAATAGACCTTATTTTGAAATGAATATGTCCAATCATTGGACTTTTTCTATTCACAGAAAATGGCAATAAAATTCGCTATTTTCTCAATATTGTATATAAGTGTTTTCTAAGGTGTGCATAAAATGTGGCACACTGTGCAGATGATTAATGTTGTGTGGAAGGCACAGGTGCAGGGGATATTTTAAGATAGGGTCGGAAATTATTATGAATGGGTATTAACTTATATTGTGTGGCCTCTGGATTTGGAGAGTCACCCATGCTGGCTCTATGAGTGCTGAGCTTAACTGTCACATGGACACGTAGGGTGCTTTTCATATACGCTTGAATTGAACCCTGGAGCAATTACCGCTATGGTGAACACTCGCCGGCCACTTTAGTAGGAACACCTGTAGCCCTGCTTTTTCATTTAATTATACAGCCTGCCAATCATGTGGTTGCAGCACAATGCATAAAACAGTGGTCACCAACCCTGTTCCTGGAGATCTACCTTCCTGTAGGTTTCAGCTCCAACCAAAGTCTAACACACCTGTTTTAGTTGATCAAGAACTTTTTAAGGCAATGCATGGTCAGGTGGGCAGGATTATGGTTGGAGCTAAAGTCTTCAGCAAGGTAAATCTCCAGGAACAGGGTTGGCGACCACTGATATAAAGTCATGTAGATACAGGTCAAGAGCTTCAGTTAATGTTCACATGAGAATGCCTCTAGAGTTAACACACAATGGTACAGGGTGGGAAACATCCAGTCCTGCAGCTTTCCGACAATGTCTGTTTTTGAAAGTGCTATACATATATTTGTATATGGTTAATTTATATTGTTTGTTCATGAAAACATTTTGCCACGCATATGAGGTTAAACACAGTAATATTAGTGAATTAAGAGTTTTATGTTGCACAACATAAATGTGCCAGTTAGAAAGTGAAATATAAAATGCACATCTTTGAGTTTGTACATGAAATGCTTATATATTCTGAAGATGGCTCAGCAAGATGATGTGATAAAAAGCTTTTCAGCTACATAATGAATCATGGAGAGACCAAAGACACAGAGAGATCATATCTTACCTTTATTTATTTGTTAGCTTTTTCACATCAATTAAGCTTAGATTTATGTATATGTACAAAACTGACTGGAAAATTATTCGTGTCCATTCAGTTTTGTGTCTATTCAAAGCATTTCCAAACAAGTGAGAGGAAACTGCACTTTTGGCACTCCCACACACCGACAAAATGCTGATTCAAGTTCAAACTGTTGTTATGCAACCAGCTTAATGGGCATTTTTATAGGGCACTGCCAGATGGACTTCCAACACAAAGAACCTGGTCTATGGCACAAAGAGTTCATGGATGTGCCGTTTAACTTCAAGTTAAGTTGAAGCTGTTTCAAGCTTGTAGAAGCTTCTAAAACAGTGTCGTTGCAGGTATACATAGTGTGTAGGAGATGGCAATCATCCAGCCTGTAATGGACTTAACACAGATTTAGTTCTCCCTTTCCTGTTTTAATAACCTCCACTCTTCTGTGAAGGCTTCCCACTAGATTTTGGAGCATGGCTGTGAGTATTTGCTCATTCATCCACAAGAGCATTAGTGAGATCAGGCACTGATGTCAAGTGAAAAGGCCCTGTTCAGTAGGGTGGAGGTCAGGGCTTTTTGCAGGCCACTCATGTTCTTCCACTCCAACTTTGACAAATCATGTCTTCATGGAGCTCAGGAACAGGTTTGAGCACTTTAGTTTCAGTGAAGGGAAAGCTTAAGCCTAGATCACACAAAGACATGTGACAGTTTGGGGAAGACTCACATGTGGGTGTCATGTTCCAGTGTCCAAATACTTTTGGTCATATAGTGTGTTTTATGCCATAAAAACTTTGCCTAAACTCTTAAATTAACTTAAATTAACTTCCCATCAACAAACTTCACCTAATTAGACAAAATTAAGGTCTGTCTTCTTATATCCACCTGTTGTACCGCATTCTGCAATTGTGCAGCTGTTACATTGGACACCGAAGTTGTTTTGTTGTGAGAAGTTTTACTTGAGTGGGGAAGACAGATGGCCCTTTCTTTGTTCCCATTCGTAAAGTCGGCAAGGAAACCGAATTGCTGCCTCCAGCTTTGGTCCCTTTGTCTCGCTCCATTGTGCACGGCGCACGCAGTTCCTTGTTTTGATTTCTTAAATGAGACAGTCAAACACAAAAGGAACGGCGCCATTTGCATCCGCTTCATTGTGCATCCCATTCTGTTGTCCAGCGAGAGGTTTTCTGCTACATCTGTCCAATGAGATTTTTGGACATGAAATGAATGACTGTATAACTTCCATGAAGAGGGTAATAGCACATGCGTTTGAAAAACGAAGGCTTTGCAGTGAGAGCTTCCATTGTTTTCTTCTCACGAAGTGGTACATTAAAGCCTCCTGACAGTAATATTGTGGCATCTAAAGCAGATTTGCCATGAATTTAATCTGTAAGATGAAGAGTGCTTTTCTCCAGTGGAACTCATCTGTGTTGTTCTTTTTCCCGCTCTCCCCATGCGAGTGGCTTCATTGTGTTTTTACAGCCTGTGCTAATTGCTTTCTTCATGTGTTTATTTTTTTGAAAAACAGCCATTGTGTCATTTCTTTAGTGGTTCACGCTGCAGCTGAATAGTGATAATATATGAGCAAATGGTGTTTTTTTTATAACCAGGAAATGCTAGTTAATTGGTACCTTGGGAGAACTCTGCATATGTGGTTTTGTTACCAGTCAGATGTAACAGCATAACACCTACTATCAACACTTTTTTGCCTAAACTTTTGAGTTAGTGGGTATACATTAAGGGATTTAGAAACTGTGAACCTAAATGTGATCTATGTTAGCACTGCTATGGACTGACATGCATCTTTCCCCCCTCACAAAACTATCCATTTACATTTAAAAAACATATTTTAAACAATCGTACTACTTTCAGTAAACCATTATTGTTCAATTAGTGTGTCTTTGTTTACTTTTACTAAGGGAACATGATTTAGTTTTATATGTCCTTGCAGAGACATGCATTAGCTAAATCAGCTCATTTTTAGCAGTGTGCTAATTTGATTACCAGGAGTGCTACATAAATATCAGTGATACACTGTTATACTGAACATTTTTCACAACTATGGCTCAAATTCTTGACTGCAATGTTCTTAACCCATGAAGAAATAAACATGCTACCATAGAGACAGATATGCTTAAACGTTTAAACATAATTAAACTTTTAACCCCGTTTAGATAATTACCATTAGATAAATCAGCTAGTTATTCTTAGCAGTGTGCTAATTTCATTAACTGCAATTCTACATAAATATCAGAGTTCTAAATTGTTCCACTGATCAACATTTGTAATGATTTTTAAAGTGTTTGTCTGGGAACATAGGACCATGAGAACATGGACATGCTCCTGCATGATGTTATGAACATATTAATTTTATTCTACATACAGTAAATATCAGTTTACCACTTTAAAATATTGATTCACTCAAATTCTTGAGTGAAATGTTTCTAAAAACACAATGACACATTAAAGTTTGCACAATTGTGAATTGGGTCTTTTTAGGTTTTTTTTTTTTTTTTTTTTTTTTTTACTTTTTAAAAAGTAGAGATTAAAGATTAGTAGTATGTCCCAAATAACACACTTATGTACTATTCTACACAATTGTGTAGTATAAATATTGTGATTACTGTGTTCACACTGAAAAAAAAAAAAAAAACTAAAAAAAGTGCACTTTAAGGTCCCAGATGACGCACTCATGAAAAAACAAAGTGTGGAATGATGGACACCTCATGCACTCAACGGGCTTAGCCTTATGTAGTGGTTGGGGAGGGGCTATATTAGGTTCAGATGCTTAAACAAAAAGTACACAACCACAACTTACTATGATGACTACACCTCCATCTTACAGTGACTGAGGTCTTGTTGGGCATAAAAGGAAACATTAACATAAACAGAATAATGTACCAATTCATTTACCGCCATCGCATTACACATGACGTAATTTGCCCGCGACCGGGAAACAGCATATACTTTCGGTATTGCACTAACCGGAAGTATATGTTTCCTAGTCGAGGGCAAATTACGTCAAACTAACATAATGTGATTGTGCTAACATCAGCGGAATAGCTACACATAGACGGCAGAGTTTATAATTCATAGTATAAGTGTATAGTGTATAGTATGCCATTTGGGACACAACTGAGGTCTTAAATGGTCTTAAATTTGTGTTTGACAGACATTTGAATGGTTCCTGACATTTTTATAAAGCTTTGTCCCCAGGATCTATGATAGCCTGTAGAGTGTCTATAAAATGACTGACAGAAAGTGTATCCAAACACAAAGAAGCATTTCTGACCAGAAGTCAGTTTTCCAAACAGATGTTGTCAGTGACTTAATGAACTTTTGCTAAGATCGTGAGTTAATCCATTGTTTATATTTTCTAAAAGAAAAAGGTTATTTGTACAATTTTACAAGAATCAGCTAATTATTGTTGTCAAAGCACTAATTTTATTACCCAAAGTGCTACATTGTTAAAGACATTTTAGTAAAGCTTTTCGATCAAATCTGGTAAAACAGGACAAATACATTACAGTCCAATTCTAATAACATGTTAACTCACAACTTTAACACTTCTTGAGCTTAGCAGCAGCAGTAACTGCATTGTACTCATGCCAGTGAGCCAGTGGATTCTACTCAGTGTTTGGTTATCCAACTGTAGCAACTGGATGACAAGATGCATGTTTGAAAGAGAGAGAGAGAGAGAGAGAGAGAGTGTGTGTGTGTGTGTGTGTGTGTGTGTGTGTGTGTGTGTGTGTGTGTGTGTCACCAGCTCCAGAATAAGTTAATTAAACCTGAGGATGTAAGAAGCTTACAATAATCATACTGGAAGAGCACACATAATATATAGAGTAAACAACATAATGTCTCAAAGGCATAATTTTTATAAATCGTTCATACATTCCACCCCCAACCCCTGCCCCATTGAGAAAGAATGTGACCTGCTGTTGACCTATTGTCAACCATCCATTAGCATGATTGATCTGGCTGATTGCAGTTTCTTATCCTGTTACACTGCACATGCCTCTATGGTGCAGTGCAAGGAAGACAAACACAATCTGACCAAGGTGCTGAGCAATATTGTTTATGTTGCTGTAGCACAGAAACATAAACAAGTCTGACATGAATAATGTGATTGGACTAAATAAAAAATTTGAATAGAATATAAAAGGTCTAATGTTAAATTATTTAGCCTAAATTTGATAGTCTTGCACCTCCAGGACTGGGGGTCTCGATCCCACCTCTGCCCTGCGTGCACTGAGTCTGCATGTTCTACCTGTGCTCCATGTGTAGGATAAGCAGTACAGACAGTGGATAGATGGATGGAGAGTATGCATTATGGTTGCATGAACAACCCTCAAGCATACACCATCCCTGGAGCCTATCATATGCCTTGATAAAGGAGTGTGCTATGAGTGGCAAGCAAACAGCCAATAACAAGTTGCATATCTGTGGGGTTAAATTGCGCCATCACCATGTGACATTCAGAACACAAGAACACACTTGAAAATGAGTTCAGTGCCTGCTGAGGAGATTCGGAATAAAGAAGGGCATGTCAGTTCACCAGTGTGGCAGTTGTTTGGTTTCCTTTTGTCTGACCAACATCGGAACACATTGTGTGTAATCTTTGCAAACAAAAATGTCCCGTCCAAGTATGGAGAAACAAGCTGCAAGAGACTTGTAGTGCGCATGCGCAGTGCACATAACTCTGAACAGTGTGCAAGGAAGAAAGGTGACATTTTGTTGAAGCCCGCTTTTTGTGTTATCTGTTAAAATGTCGGCTATGGGGAGGACATTGAGTGTCCTCAGAGCAGGAGCTCAGCTCGTCAGACACGGACCTTAGCACAGTGTTATCTGGAAATAATTGTTACAGTGGAAGTTTTATATGAGGCTAGGCTAACTATGCTAACAGGCTGAGCACAAACTAGAGCACCATGAGTCGCATTCTGTGCTATAATGTGATGTTGATCTCCCTTAAAGTTTGCCTTGAATGTTCTACGTTTACATTGCACACATTTTGTGACATTTTATTTATTAAGTTCAAGAGTTTCTTTAACACTTATTTATTGAATCTTCATATAAGATATAAGAGAAGATATTTGTATAAATTTTTGACTGTTAATACTAAAATAATTTGCTGTTTGCCTTAATAATGTGGGTAAATTAAAAATACAGTGGTTACATTCAGACCTTTTTTCTACTGGTCTTTAAAAAAGGTTCTTATAATGTATCAATAATTATTATAGGAAACATATCATGATACATTTTTTAGCTGTACTGCCCAGACCTAGTGTTCACCAGAAAGGTTAAACAAAAGCATATAACAGTCAGTTGAAAGTCTACCTCTATCAGGTGGTTAATTACCAACCATGAAATGACCAAAGATGAACCTGAAACCCTGTAACAGAGTAAAAACACAAAACAATCTTGTTTGTTTATGTACTGGTCATTTGGGACATTTACTTTGGATTGGATTGACATTGCTGGCTGAATGCGGAGACTTTTTTGGGGGGAAATGTTTTATTGCAGTCAACCTGGCACCAAACATTTGCATAAAGAAAACAACAAGACTGGATGACATTAGTCACCGGAGCAGAGCTGAGGAATTCCAGGTGCAAGAAGGCTCTATATAAGGTGTATTTTCTCATGGGCATGCAAATATGTCTCTGTTCCTACTCCGGTCAGCTGAGGAAGCTTTGAGGTGATGCAATGATTGTCATGCTGATGTGTCAGTGGGAGAATCCTTCATATGCACGGAGACTTACAGTATGAGAGAGGGTCATGTCTATTTTAAATGAAACATCGTGTTAACACATTCATGTACACATTCATTGTATGTTAAACTGCATTGAAACGATTAATATCCTTTGGACTTAATCTTTATATCTTTAATAATCTTTTCATGTGTCTTCTTGGTCAAAAAAATTCAAAATGTTGTTCTTTGTAAAGGGAAATACCTCCTTTTTTGCAGTTATTCAGAACTCCATGATTCAGAAGGCAGATTGATATCACTACTGTCTTTAGACCATCACTGCTTCTCAGTTCTTTGAGCGAGAGAGATGTTTTTCCTGGAAAACTAGAGATATCAGACTAACTAGCCAGTGTGGAACGTTAGCTTCTGTCATCAAACTGCCACACATATTTATAGAACGATAATCTGTCCTGCTACCTAGTGCAAGTCACTAAGTCCTTTTTTTCTTTTTCTTTTTTACACAAACGGCACACATTACACATGTAATCCTATGAGAAGTGGTTGCAAGGTGGCCGGTTTTAAAACGCTCTGCTGCCGGCAGAGCCATAGTTAAACGTTTATTCCTTATTATTGATAATAAGGAATAAATAATATAATAAAAAATGAGATAGCTACCAAGCCCCGGTTTCCTTCCCCAGTCCAATGAACTATATTATAGGTAGATTGGAATTCCCAGATTGTCCGTAGTGTGTGAATGTTTGTGTGAGTGATTGTGCCCTATGATGGGTTGGCATCCCATCCAGAGTGCCCCGAGTTCCCTGGCAGAGTCTCCAGGCTTCCTGCGACCCTGTGTAGGAGAAGTGGCATAGAAAATGGATGGATGGATGGATTTCAGCTATTAAGCATTGATTTCTAGTAATAATCTAAATTATCTGCCAGTAGAACAAGATGAATTTTAAGTTTGAAACGGGTAAAATCAGGCTGAATAATCTCATAATAAGAAATATTATATGAAATTTGCCCATGCTGCCTGTAATGAGATATAGTTTCATTTCTTTACTTTCAAATCCCATGAATTTTGTCCTTGCTCACTTTTAAATTATCAAGGTTATACAAACCAGGCATTTCTCTTTGCCTCTACAAGAGTTCTCTTTATTTGTGATTTTTCTCTCTTATAATGGCTTTCTCAGAATGAGACTGAAAGGCCTGAAGTTTTTATCCATCAAAGACCCACGGTCCAGATTCTTTCTGATGACAAGGACAGTTCAAGAAGATAGATAACTTATCTTGGCTAAACATCATCATAAAGTGCTGAAAATAAATCTTAAGAATTCTCTGCTGTAGCCCAAATTAACCTGGTTATAACTACACAAATACTGTGGCAAATCTGTTTCAGTGATTATCAGAGTGGTGGATGGATCGTTTGATGGAGAGACTCAGTGAAAGACGCTTGTCACATCAGTGGAGAGGAATTTGCTGGAGAAGTGATTAGTGGAGTAGCTTTTAAAGCACATCGGTTTTAGTAAATGTCATTGTGCATTCTTAAAAAAGTCTGCTCTGCTGATGGTTTGTGACTGTAGGTAATAGATGAATGAACTGATTTGCAGTCATTTTCAGTTCTTTCGTGGTCTTGCATGCAGCGTTAAACGGAACTTGACGTGCAGGGTTAGGATGTGACAAAAATGTTCACATCTGTGATGTGATGTTTTTTAAATTTTCTATTTCTGGCAGATTAAGCAGACAGGTTTAAATGTTGGAAGCGACACAAATCAATCATCCAGGCTACTTTAGTGTTAGGAGTTTTTTGTTGCCGTTGAAAGTAGAGCTGACTGACAGAACACTGCAGGAATAGCGTGCGCCGATGCCTTTAGGGAGGCAGCTCGGTTGCTGGCACATTTCTCAGATGTCTGTGATTCAGTCTCGCTGCTGGAAGCAGTCCTAAACCAAGCTAAGTCCACCATGTAATAAGATGCATCCTGTAATTCAGCTAAAGCAGGAAGATTAAAAGTTAATTACTTGCTTCATACAGTTAGGTGTTACTCCAGATCTAGATTCAGAGTTTAGGAGATGATTAAGACAGCTCTACTGTTGTTAACTCTTAGACAATTACTACAGTTCTTTTCCGATACTAAAATCTTGAGTATTCTTTTTCTATAAAAAAAACTAATAAGCTTTAAACTTGTTCAGCTACATGAAAATACATTAAATTATAAATTATAAATATAATACAAATTATCCTAACTATGCCTTTATAAGTGAACATTTCCAGTTCAAAACATGTCTTTTCAAATCCAATTCCATTCTTTCCATTTGTAAAGTATCCGATATATCCGATTTGTTTTCTCTGATATCTGAGCCATTGTCTTTTTGGGTTTTTTTTAGGAATTAATGCTAGCCCTTTTTTGTGCTGTCCAGACACACTCATCCAAAATGTCTAATACGGTAATGACCAGATGTACAAAGTTATTTTGCTTCCAGTTTGAGTTTATTTTGTTTGTCATGTACATGGCAACACACAAACTCATGGTATTGAAAGAAGATGGGGTAAAAAAGTGGGAAGATATTGGACAAGGTGATATACTCCACTAGATATACTAGCGTTTCCCAACTACCATCAGGGGATATTAGGTGTAATTTCACCTCTCACACAAGGGCAAGTACATTTGTATATGACCCCTGCAACAAGACATCGACACCTACTTTTATATCATTGCACCATTGGCCCCGCCCATAGGTGCTCACAAGTGTTATGACAGGGGGGCGCTGCTAATTAATTCATAGGCAGTGATATTAACCAATCATAGCAGTGGGTGGTTGCATTAAACTCTTAAAGGTAAAGGGCACAAAAATCGATCGTTTCAGAGACTGGTTGGAAAAAGGTCATAAATGACAAACTTTTGTGTTTTTTGTGCAAATAACGTTATTAAAATTATACTTACAACTCAGGGAAGATAACAAAGTAATAATTAAAAAAACATGTCATGACACTTAATGAAATGCAGTTTTCCAAATGAACTGTGAATATTTTTTATCTGGAAATTGAAGTTTGAGTGTATGCATCTGCTATATTAGATTAGTTATATCTATTTATACCAGAGTACTACTGAATTCCCAAATCCAAATAGTTTATTAATTTTCTATAATGGCATGGCTCTGACAAATCCAGCTACAAGGCAAATCGCAAGTTTATATTAATGCATGCTAATGCATTTTCCGATTCTATTTGGCAAAAGGCGGGGTACACCCTGGACAGGGTGCTAATCCATCGCAGTGCACAATCACATACACATTCCCACACACATTCATACACTACAGATATTTTGGACATGCTAATCAGCCTAGCAAGCATGTCTTTGGACCAGGGAAAGGAAACCGGAGTACCCGGAGGACACTCCACACACACAGGGACACAGTGGGAATCGAATCTTTGGCTCTGGAGGTGTGAGGCAAGCGTGCTAACCACTAAGCCACCATGTGTGTCATATCGGGCCACATCGCACCTCCTGGTCATTGTACATTATTAATTTCTTTACATATGTAAACCTGCACTAGACACCATTTAAGATGGCTTCCTTTCATATGCACAGCTCTTGATCCTGCTTTGAGCATTTGAGGGTTCTCCATGCTCTAACACACATTTCAAGCCAGTTTAGTCTTGTTTAATTGCCAGTTAGCTGAATGCCAGTTGGCTGTACCTATGGTCAGGGCTGAGAACTATGTAGTGTTTTTTGTTTAACAACATATAGAATAATACCAGATCATTTTTAATCAAGCCTACTCATATCCAAGAACCTGGCCTGTAGTTTTTCCTCACAAACTGTAGCATTTGGTGTGTTTGCATTTCCTGGACAATGTGTTATATGAGGTGTAATATGTTAGTACAACAGTTACACTACCTCACCTACACATTATTGAATTTTACATTATTGAATGATCTACGATACTGCATGTGGTAGTCCCAACTCCGCTAATCTCTGTGCACTGTTTCTACATCTAACAACATTTATTTCCTCTGTCCTTCTTTCATGATGCCACGTGTAACTGATCTTGTGTTTTGCATCAGCCATGCTGCTCTCTCCTTGCTGCCAATCTGAATAGCTCTGATTTCACAGACCATCTGCTAGTGTGTGTTTTGTGTTCATACATTAAGAGCCTTGGTCTTGAACCGACTGGACATGCAACGCAATATTTGGCAATGTCCTAGTTCACACGTCTGGACTTGAATAATTAGTGTCAAGCTCACAGTGAGACCATGAGAGGCCCGGCCTCTTGACTATTCTTCTGTCACATTTAAATTTCTTTTTAGTTGCCTTGGGTCGCCATTCATCATGCTATAATACAAGTCTATAACACTTCATCCATTTACCATTGTAAAAAGCCTGTCACCGCTCTTTTTATGCATGTGATGGATGGATTGATAGAATACCGCAACGTGTAATAGGCCTGTCGGCAATATCCTTTACAAATGCATCTCATCTCTCCTTGCTCCATCAGATGAGTCAGCTCAGCTCCAGACATTAAGCACAGTAGATAGCTGTGATTCTGTGTTGTTAACTTGTGTGTTATATTTACTGACGAGTCACAACCATAGAATTAGAAGAATCACAGTTATTATGACACAGTTGGCACAGTTGCGTAACTTTTTTTTTTAGTTAAGTTACTCACCGATGATTTAAATGACAGACTTCATACTTCTCATGTTAGTCTTTTGTTACAATTGTAGCACCACTCAACCTTACATGTACATCAGGAAAAATCAATGTTGAACACTGCACACTATATATACATATTTACCTTTGTGGGAACTAGGGCTGCACAATTATGACCAAAATGATAATCACGATTATTTTGATACATATTGAGATTATTTGTCACGATTATTCATTGATTTTAGTAACAACATATTTTTATTGCAGTTTCACATTTAAATAAACAGACTGCTGCTTTCACCTCCATGTTGTGCTACATTCCTGCTAATGTACAAATCTTTGCATCACATTAGGCTGATCCTTAATGTGCATCATCTCGTAGAAGCAAAATATAAATAAAATTTATATTTTACCTTTGAGGGTATATAAATATAAATAAAATTTGCATTTAAACCCAATTTAAACCCAAAATATAGGATAAGATAAAAATATAATATGTAAGTAAATATAAAATATAAAAATAAATATTTTTATATTTTTATATAAATATAAAAATAAATATGCCATGAAACAAATGAACATATGCAATCAAACATAACAATATGCAACCAAATGAAAACAATTCAGGCGTATGCAGAAAAGGCAATAACAGTGTTTACAGGAGGAGAGACGCAGCCAAATCACCCAATAGAGTGGTGCAGCGATGACATCACTTTGTATCGGAACCCAGAAGTTATTATCACACCGGTTCCCTCAACAAAAACCCAATAGG
The DNA here is from genome assembly GCA_022414735.1 of Noturus placidus. Lineage (NCBI taxonomy): Eukaryota > Metazoa > Chordata > Actinopteri > Siluriformes > Ictaluridae > Noturus > Noturus placidus. The sequence continues at coordinate 15,148 of JAFFST010031429.1, forward strand.
ATTTTCCGATAGGCTTTTGGGTTATCGCAAAAAATAAGCTCTGTGATCAACAAAAAGTTTACAATACTAACATGTTTTGTCCATTAAGTTAATTTTCACAAATGAACACAACTTTTATGAAGTTTGAAACCTAAATACAATCTCCAGAAATAAAATGCTAACCGTATGCTATGAATGAACTACACCACGGTCGCTCAACTTCAACGTCACCATCACCAAACTTCCGTTAACTTTTACAAACCTGCTTTAAAAACATTTTCCATAATACGGATTTACTCTGTGGATTAATTTTTTTATCAGGTGCACAACATACCTGAACCAGTTTATCTGCAAAGTTTTTTCCTTGTCGGCGTGATGATGTTTCATGTCCCCGACAAAATCTGTGGTCTCATTTAGCAACATGTTAGCTACTATTTTTTTTGTGTGTGTTTTTCAATACACATAACAGCTTTAAAAACTCACGAGTGGGGTATTACTGGTCTATTTTATGTCGTAGAAGAAAACGGGAAAATATGTTGATCTTGTTTTCACCACTGACTTTATTTCAGGGTTTTAACCAAAATCCCATTTAAAAAACCCATTGACTTCAGAAGAATGGAACCAAATGGCTAAAATGCTAACTCGTTTCCGGATTTTGGCATTACAAAATGAAGTCATCCCTGTGCAACTCTATGGTGATTGGCTGTAAGTTTAAGAAGCACCTGATTTGATGCATTGTTCTCTATGAGTGGAGGATGAACTTTAAACGTCAATATCGCAGTCAAACATGTTCATATAATATTGGCCAGTCAAAATCGTAATCAAGATCAATATTCAATTAATTGTGCAGCCCTAGAGGGTAGGTTGAAAAATATTACATAATAACAATAGATCATTGGATGTCCAGTACACACATCATCCATTTAACCCTTTCTCACAGTACACAAGCTTTGGATTGGAAATCGATTTATCAGACATTTTCAATCAGTATAAACAAATGGATTATTTTGTCAATGCAAGTCTGTTATAAGATTAGCAAGGACACTGTTTCAGCATGTAGAATATCGTGACTTTATGTTTAGTTGCTGGTGAGCACAGTGATGGGCAAAGAAAGAATTGTGAGCCTCCTGCTTGGCAAACAATTAACACCTCTCCACAATAACATTGGCACAGAGATAAAAACAGACAGCACAACTACAGCTTTTTAACAGTAAGCACCGTATACCATAAACTGCCATATTAATATTATTATAACATTAGAATTATTTTGTAACATTCAAACTTGTTAGGCTAGGTACAAAAAGAAAGTCTTCTTAAAGCCCCAAGTGTCTAATTTCATGTGAGTCATTAACCACTACTATGGAGTGTGACATCACAAATAAATTTAGTGATGAACACAAACACCACAAAACAGGTGGAAATTCCATTTCTAGGCCTCTGGTAAAAAGAGTTAAATATGTTTTGTAATTGATTGATGATGCAGAGCTGATAAAACATTGTTTTATTTTCAGTTTTTTGTTATTCATAGTACCGTATTTTCCGCACTATAAGGCGCACCTAAAAGCCTGAAATTTTCTCAAAAATCGGCCGTGCGCCTTATAATCCGGTGCGCCTTATAGTGTGGAAAATACGGTAACCATGATTTCTGTGGTATGGTATATTGTTTCTACGGTTAAACTAAATATCTGTGATTAAAAAAAAAAAGAATCATGTTCTCTACATCAATTTCACTTCATTCTTACACAGGTGGAAATGAGTGTCTTTTCTGTCTCAGACCAGCCAACTTTCAGTACAAGCAATATCCTTTATATTTATAATAGATGTTACAATTATAGCGCAGGTCCCTCATATTTTCTCACCTCCTTGCAAGCAGAATTATTAAAATATGTCAAATCTCTGAAAGCTATGCTAATAGCTTTAGTGTAGCAATAACTGTACCAAGCTGCATAGAGTTCAGTATTTGAATTGAGGGGCTCCACATACAGTACATCTGTGGTTGGAAGCTCTTTGGATGGGAAGGATGGCGTTCCTCATTCTCAAATGTCAATCACTGTGACGCTAGCCAGTCGTGGGTGTCTATGAGCTCATGTACGCTGAAGAGGGTGGATAGTGCTTTCATGAGTGTGTTAAACAGAATAGCAGTATGACAAAAGATGCAGTTCTTGTATGATATGAAAGCGCTAGCTGGTGGGTGGGAATTGGCAGTTGGCCAAATTGAGGAGAAAATGGGAGAATAAAATTGCCACAAAATCCCACTGTGTTTTTCAAACACACGCACGGAGAAGTGATGAACTTGTATATGCATGTAATGAAGTCACAGTTGTGTGTGTACGTTTAAAGAAAACGAGCGTGTGACATTTGCGCTTTGCTACAATTGAGCTGGCTCTCCCTACAAACAGAAGCTAATGGAGTTTACCGAACGACAACAACTCTCGGACGACTGTTTACCACACATGCTGTGAAACAATTCATTACAACCCAAGTCTTGCATTTTTCTTTTTTTTCATGCCAGGTTTAGATGTAGTGCACAGATAATACACTTTGGATTTCAGTAAATGATCCTCCCTAACTTCTTTTGCTTTCTCCCACACAGCTCTGCTTACCAGATCTCTAACCTAGTTTCCGTTCCGTATTTCCATTCACCATGTAATCAGCAGTGATGTAGACAAGACATGCATCAGATAATAGGCCTGAAAATTAGTGGGTACGATGGAAGCATATTTAAAACCATCTGTTTTTCAGGCTAGAGAGATCCCCGAGGATCTGCAAGTGAAATGTTTTGCTTCTTCTTCTTCTTCTTCTATTTTCCACCCTGAATTGGTTGGTGGCTGATGCAGAGAGTGGGCTGAGATTGATACGCTTACAGCGAAGGAGCTGAGCGTCGCATCGCTATGGATCGATGGTGTAGGGAGGGAGATTTCGCCTCTCTCCTGTCTGTCACAGCTCAGCTGCTTTTAATTAAATGGCTCGTGGTAGCGCCAGAGTGTCAATGTGAATGGAGGGTGGCGTGACTGGGCTCTTTTTCTCTTCTCCTCTACACCAAAGCCACCTCATCTTCTTGCCTACCTTCATTAGCCTCAGCACGGCCCTGTGGGTGTTTCACGTTCAAAAATCAAAGAGACTTGCTTCTATATTGCAATTTACCCCTTCTGATCCCCCCCCCCCGACACTTTTTTATTTATTCACAAAACAATTGGTAACATGCATATTCACATATCAACACAATTAACAACAAAGCAGTACTTGTACTTTTACATCATGTGCATATAAAGATAAAAAAGAGAAAGAATAACATCAGTAAATCACATGCAAAACCTGACCTCAGCATCAGTTCGTCCACTCACAGTTATAATTGGTTTTGAAGATAATTTATGAAAGGATGCCACATGACGGTGAACGTAGACCCGGAGCCCATTGAATTAAGTCTTATTTTTTCCAAACTCAGGAATTGTAATGCATCTCTGGCCCACGGTCGGAAGGAAGGTTTCCAATGAATCAAAATCAAGCGTCTTGCCAATAGAGAAGTAAAGGCTATATAGTCCAGTTCACTTTTTGACAAAGTGTTTTTTTCATACACAATACCAAAGATGGCGGTTAAAGTAAACATCTTTACTAAATATTATAGAATAAGACACAAAAATCTGTTAACAAAAACCAGACAGAGTGGGACATAACCAAAACACATGGGCTAGTTAGCAGGGGATTTCTTACATCTTGTACAGATGGGGTCAACATGTTAAGATACCTTTTTCTTGCCATAGCAGGAAGGCATCGTTGTTCAGAGGCTGAGAAAATCGATTATTTCTGGCAACTGGGGCACAAATTGAACCTCTTTGCCATCTGAAATATGTGAAATTTAGGCCCAAATCTGGACAGAGTTCCATACCACTGGGTGCAACAAGTGAGAGTCTAGTCCCAGTGGTAAGGGTAAGAATAGAAGGGTTAGAAGTGAGGAAGTAAGGCAGGCTGAGGATTCTATCTATCTGGACCCAGTCTGGCAAGTGATTTATGTAATGGGAACCTTGCCAGTAAGTCAGAGCTCCTAGGTTACAAGCCCAATAATATAATTGAAAATTTGGGAGAACCATCCACCCTGTTCTTTAGGGTTTTGCAGAAAACACAGACGTATTCTGGGGAGGTTTCTTGTTCCAAAGATAAGACGAGATTATCTTATTTAAATGAGCAAAAAAAGATTTCTTACTGTAAATACGTATAGTTTGGAACAAATATAAAAATCTAGGGAGCATTTTCATTTTAATTACGTTGATCCTACCAATCAAAGACATGGGGAGCTTAGACCATTTTTCTAGGGATATCCAAGTTAGAGATATTTTTCAAAACAACCATACGTAAATATGTAAGTTTATCAGGGGCTACTGTAAATGGGTAGGCAGAAAAATAACTATTTTTTTGCTGCATGATTTATAGGAAATAATTCGCTCTTAGAGAGGTTGAGTTTATACCCTGAAATGTGACTGAAACGCTCGAGTGCAGTCATAACATGAGGGAGATAATTATGTGGATCTGCAATAAAATCGAAGCAGATCATCTGCATAGAGCATTAGTTTGTGCTCTCTGCCGCCCAGTTATATCCTGGATAACTGAGGTTGACCTCAGCAAAAATGGCTAGAGGTTCAATCGCCACTGCACATAATAAGGGGGACAGAGGGCAACCCTGTCTAGCTCCCCTATACAATTGGGCGGCTGTGGCTCAGTCGGTAGAGCGGGTTGTCCACTAATCCTCCAACCGTGGGATTGGCGGTTCGAATCCCGGCCCGGGTGATCCCATGCCGAAGTGTCCTTGGGCAAGACACTGAACCCTAAGTAGCCTCCGATGGCAAGTTAGCGCCTTGCATGGCAGCTCTGCTACCATCGGTGTGTGAGTGTGTGTGTGAATGGGTGAATGAGATACAGTGTAAAGCGCTTTGGATCCAAGTGCTTTGGATAAAAAAGCGCTATATAAGTGCGCCATTTTACCATTTACAATGGAAAATATCGTGAACTAGTGTTATTTGTAATAACGGAAGAAAAGGGGAACGCATATAAAAGTTTTACACAAGTCAAAAAATGTGGACCTACACCAAATCTCTCTAGACAGCTTAAAAGATCCACTTCACTCCACTCCACTCTATAAAAGGCTTTTTCAGCATATAACGGTATTAAAATTTCAGGTACATGCTTATTTAATATTAATAAATAATATTGAATACTCTGCATATATTAAAGAAAGAAAAGTGTTTTTTTAATGAAACCAGACTGATCTGGAGTGAAGATGGTAGGGAGAATGTTCTCCAGTTAAACAGGAAGTAGTCACAGGGGATGTAGTCTATTATTAAACAAACAGAAACCAAACACAAGTAAACAAAGGAGTACGGTCTATACTTAGGAAACATGAAACTAGGGTCGAGGCAGAATACGAGGCATAACACATAGACCGCTTAGCATGCTAACTACAGATGCTACATTGGATGTTCTTCACACACGTACGTAATAGGAAACACACAAACAATAACACGCCCCATGCGCAGTAACCAAGGGGTTTAAAAAAGACACATGATCAAACTAAAACAGACACCTGGGGCAAATCATGACGAAACATAATCCAATGTCCGAGCAGGAACAAAACAAAATGAGAGTCACGTGATTAGTCCGCGGCTGTGCCACAATGCTAAGGCGAGCCGTAACATCAGGAAAAACAAAATGACTGATCTGAAAAATTTAGAACAGAATTTGTGTCACGGAACGAGGCAGAGACAGAAGCAGGTGCAGGACAATGACTTTATTACTCCTTAGAGAAGATAGCATACATACAAACAAATGCTTGGACTGCCCTCGGTCCGCTTTTATGATGCTACTGGTAGAACTCAAACTAAAGCCATTCAGGAATATAAGATATACTTAGAGTAACAAACATACTACAAACAATGCAGTGCGCAGTAACTCAGGTGTATAAACAAGGCACTTAACTTAACACTGAACACCTGGTGCAGATTACACACATCAAAACGACAACACAAGACCCCAGAAGTGTGCAACCAGTAAAGAAGGAGTCACGTGTCCATTCGGCTCGGCTGCGCCACAGTGCCACCTACTGGCAAGGAGTGACAATTCAGTAATTTCATTGGTCCGATATGACGAGGCTAAATGTTTTGGCGGCATGAAGCTTGTTGGCCCGTAAAAATCCATAAATTATCGTTGTTTAAGCCACAGTTTTCAAAGCGTGTGGAAAAAGTAGCGCCTTATACACCAGAAAATACGGTAAATATCCGAGTGTTCATATAATTTAGAGTGAGATTGAAGCAGAAGTTATTAAATCAATCTATGTCTGTAGCCTTATTCTTTCCTTAAAAATTTCGGGTGAGGGCTTGATTTCAAATTTCAAGTCTAATTGTTTAATCTGATTAATCAGATCGTCCCGTCTCGTCCCGTCCCGTCCCCCATGATAGGCTTTTAAAGGCTCCAAAGTGTAGCTTTACTGATATCTGGGGTATCATTGATAGATAAGAAAAGATCAGTTCTATTATTATTAATAAAGTCTTCAAAGGATGAATCGGAAAGAATGAAATTGTTAAAGCACCATGTTTTTTGATTTGGGTCCACTTCCTTTTTTTAATCATATGATTAAAAATTGTAACCATGATTATTGCATAACATACCATTTCAGAGATTGAAGTCAGTTCATGTGACCGTCTGCTTCCTATGGGACCAAGGAAGTTTTTTGGGATTATTATGATTAAAGAGTCTCTGTCTACTGTAGTCTTTCTGTAGTCTTCTGTAAAGTATCTACTGGAACTCTATTCAGACCTGGCTACTTAAAAATGCATTAAGTAATATCTGTAATGGTTAAATGGGTAGAGTTAAATAAGATTTTAAAAAAATTATTTTTTTACTCATTGAGCCGGCCCGCCATTTCCACAAATGCACAAAAAGCTCCGCTACCATGTTTCACCTTGGGCTAGCATGTTAACTAGCAAGGCCTGTCAAGACATTTTGTTGATGTGCAGTCAGACACTCTGGTCTTCCCATCACTCTAGTAGAGGTTAATCTTGGTTCCAGGACATTTGTGGCTCATCTATGATCTTTGTGAGTCCCAACTGGTTTTTTGAATCTTACTGCTGATGAGTGATTTGCTTCTTGTGGTATGTCCTGTATATTTCTGCTCTCAAAGTCTTCTTCAATTGGTGGATTTTGATACCTTCACCCCTGCCCTGTAGAGGTTGTTGGTGATGTCACAGACTGTTGTTTTTGGGTTTTTACTCGCCTATAATTTCGTTGGTCTGATACAAAATGTGTTATTTTCAATGTTGTTTAAAACATCTACATATAAATACCAGGAAATAAAATTGGAATTCTAAACTCTCTTAAGCTCTCATATGCATCTTTTGATCTAAAACCCAAACGTCTACAGCAAATACAAATGAATTGGCCTTTCTGTTCCAATAGTTTCTGAGGGGACTGTATATGGTAGAAAATGCTATTTCAGTTGATTGGCAGAAAACCACTATCTAATGTGGTTGTGCTTCATTGTTCCTTTACTGCATGTAAACTCACAGCTGCGAGTGCACACATTTAGGCAGAAATCTAGACAGTGTCTCAAACCACACAATGCACACTAAGTTGCATAATTAAGTGCCAATGACACCAGTGGTGTTGCGACATATTATTTACAACAGTGTGCCGTTTAGGATGCAGCCCAAGTATTCATAACTCATGATTGTTTGGTATTACAGAAGTGTTAAGAAAACAAATTACTTTTTTTGTGCACATTACAAATGTAACCGTCACATTTTCCTGAACTTCACATGAAGGAACAAAATATCTCAGGAAAGGCACAGATTAGACCAGCAGAGATCACTCAAAGCACTCACTCTCAATCGATATAATAATTGACATTATATGATTTGATGAGTGAATTTAAAATGCCCAAATGTCAGATAGTGACTGGACTTAATGCTCCTAATTCGAGTCGATTTTGAACATGAGGTCAGAGTTGTGTGTAATGCTTTTACTTTTGGCAAATTTCGCTCACACACAAGAGTGTGAGGTACACTATAGTACATGGCAAAAAGTTTGTGGAAACTTGACCATCACACCCATATTTGCTTGTTGAACATCACAGTTCAGATTTAGTTCCTGCTGTGCTGTTATAATAACCACCACTTGTCTGGGAAGGCTTTCCACTAGATTTCGAAACGTGGCTGTGGGGATTTATATTCATTCAGCCACATGAGCACTAGTGAGGTCAGTCATTGATGTCAGGTGAGTGGGGTTGAGGTCAGGGCTCTGTGCAGGGCACTTGAGTTCTTCTACTCCAACCTTGTCAAACCATGTATCCTTGGACCTCACTTTGTGTAAAAGGATTGTTCAACATGTTTCGACCTCTTAGTTCCCGTGAAGAGAAATTATGAAATCTACAGCAACTAAAGGTATTCTATACAATTCTGTGCTTCGTGCTTTGTGGCAACAGTTTGGGGAATAACCACATTTGGGTGTAAAAGTCAGATGTTCACACACTTTTGGCCATATAGTGTACGTCTGAGGTGTGAATACGAAAGTTTGTAATTTCCATATGAGCTCCTCAGTACGCAGTACTCAGAACATATTAATGTAAATGTGTGCTATTCCTTATTAAATGTGTTCTGGTTTTGTGACCTTCGAGACAGATCCTGTGAATGTTCTGTACTTTAGGTAGATTGTAGAGAATGCACTGGAAGTTTTCTCAGGGTTTTTTTCTCATGAGAAATTTTATAGATACATCAATACGCATAATGAACTTCATTCGTAAAGAGCCAGGCGATTTAATAAATCTGCCTGATTAGACATGGCTCAGTATCTGATAATGGCAGATGCATCAGAGGACAAAGTTATCATGGCCTCAGATCAATAAAAGCAATCGCGATAGTGTTTGTATTGTAGTGTATAGTGTTTTACTTAAAATGACCAGTGCTTTTGAAGAACTGTCTTGTCTCATTGTCCTTTACTTTTTTCTTCTTTCAGTAAAAGAATGACAACCAGGCTGTAGACTTAGACCAAAACACTTGCAGGTGTTCTAGGATGGCAATTTTTTCCACTAACATTAATAAAATGGCAATTTGATTCAATTTAATTTTGTCTACATTTTTTAAAGTCTAGATAATAAGAGAGGTTGTTCATCCAAAACAAAGGTGTGTTTCCCAAGGCTAAGGCTTTATTGGCTGGTATAACAGTGTTTATCTGGTGCTAAGCCACGCTCAGTAAAATGCAGTTGTAATTTTCTGTGGAAGCTATGACTATTGGCATTAAGTTATATGCTTTCTTTACTGGTGTTATATCTTAATGCTGCTCTTCTAAAAATCACAACACACTTACTGGTGTGGTTTTGAAGAAAAAAAACCCTGAATATCTGTTCTTTCATTGACTTTTATTGCATTTTTGAGCCATAAAAGATGCATTAATAAATCCCCAGTGCCTGTTGGGGAAGGAGTGCTTGATTGTGCTCTTAATGCACTATGAGCAAATTTCCACATGCACCTAGAACAGGTGAGAACGATTCTAGCCCTAGATTGTATCTGTGTTTGTGAAATCATAACCATTTCCTGTGGCTTTTCTGAAGTGGAACAACCAAGCTTACAAAATTATTACATTAAGGGAATAAGCAAACCTCTGCTTCCGATGCCTATGGATCTCAATTCCACTACAAAGCACAGTGACTAATCAACCCTACTTATTTCAAGTCATGAATAGGATCCACTCAAGCAGAACAGTGGTTGAATAAAACTGCAGCTGCGAGCCAAAGAATATTGCCCATCTTAACTCTGCTTTCTCTCTTTCTCTCTCTCTTCTTCTAGGTAAGCACTTTTCAATAACAGCGGGTAGTAGATTCTGATCTCGACTGGTGCCAATGAAGGTAGGCAAGTCTGATTAAGGTGACATACTGTATAGCAGCACTGAAGGCTTAATGCATAGAGGATAGATGTGTACACCTACCAGGACTGCTGACTTGAAAGCTTTTATTTATGAGCTATAGCTACTCATCAAGAGCTGACCACAATCACACCACCTGGCACTCCTGAAATTGAAGGCTTTCCTTTTAAGACAAATGCTTCCTCATCACAAAAATGACTATTGTTCTTCAGCACATTGCTTTTCACTGCTAGCGTTTCTTGTGATGAAGCAAGAAATGTGATGTTACCTTTGTCAAAACGTCGTTTTTTTTTGCAGCACAAGAAGAAGACAGATAATTAAAATGAACAAAAAGGATGGAAACCATTAGCAAACAGCAGGAACTATGATTCGAAAGATGGTGTGTGATACGTGTCAGTAGAAAACACTTACATCTTAGTTACAATTTGTTATCAGTGGAGAAGTAGAGATACAGTCTGATACTGTATAAATGAGTCCCACCTCGTTTTTAATTCCCATCTGTGTTTATGTCCTAGCGGTACAATTTTTCTGCTGCATGCTGCCGCGTGATATCCACATCATTATCCATTTTGTAACTTGTCCAGAGTTGCTGCGCAAACAGATGGCAAAAGATGCAGGAGGTGCAGTTGTATGTGTGGCACGTTTTTATTTTGTGAAAACGAATAAGAGGTTCGCTTTCTGCACAAGTTGCACATTTCTATAGCGACTTGCAAAACATTTCTTACACTTTTAACTTTTCAGGTTTTAATGGTTGTCGTAGAAATGATAGAAAATGTTATATCACGTGTGTGTGTGTGTGTGTGTGTGTTTGTTTTACAGTTAATCACAATGTATGATCAGACTCTTCCAAAATACCAATTAAAACATATTTCCTTCTTTTACGATATATTTTCTTTACGCAATTAACTTCCTTTAATTTAGTAGTTCTCATCCGTTTTGTCTCTGGCTGCGTCTCCTTAAAAATATATATATCATTTTTTGTAACTTTGTATATTCAGTGAATGGAGGCAAGACCAATCAGACAGGTTTTACAGGACTTTACGTGGAATTACTCGTGTCTTATTGGCTGACAGCTCTCAGCCCTTTACCAGTAAAGGGGTTGAAACTGAAACACTAACATGTTCACATGCTAAGCAGGAAAACAAGGTGTAATAACGTACTTTAAGGTGTAATACAAGGTGTAATTATGCAGGAAAAATAACGTACTTTGCTTGGCACCACAGCAGCGAAACCATAGAATGACAGCTTAATTGTGCCTCCCCTTGACTAGCAACACAAAACTAGCCTAGTCTTGTGTTAGATATCTAAAAAGTTTTATATTTTATTGGTCTGGTAGGTCCTGCAAACAGTAAAAACACCTGAGGTGAGTTTTATGATAAATTCAACCTTTTTTTAAAACCGATTTTCAAATTCTTTATGCAAGTAGCAAGCAAGAAAAAAAATGCAAGTAAACAGTCTATTAATAAGTACGTTTTAAAAAGTTGTTCGAAGGAGAATAATCTGGACTCAGCCCCGGAACATTAAGCCCCTGGTCATAAGTAAACAGACAACTATCTAATTTTACCTAAGCAGTGCTGACTACTGCCACACTAGTTTCATGACCATATGATCTAATATTAATTCTTTTAGCCAGCTTTTCGATGTTTCACAAAACCTCAGTGATTGTCATGATGCGATTTCGATTTGATCTCTCGGGCTCTGCAATTGATATTAAACGATGTATCACACATGTATTTCACACAATTAGTAACATTTCTTTTAATTCATAGATGCAAACAAATTATACTTATTAGAGTGTGCTCTATAACGGCCCATCATAAAAATTATACACACATCGATGTTTACGCATTGCTTCGATTCATCGGATCGTTGGTTATTTTATGGATACATTGAGCCGTATCGATGCATCGTTACACCTCTACTAATAACTAAAACATGAGAAATATTTATAATGCAAGAAATGTTCCAGATTTTATTGAAAAGTCATTCTCAAAATTGTTAAATGTTTGTAGGCTTAATTTGGATTTTACGTTGTAACCAGCAGATGAACTAATTCGATTATTGGAATTGATCCAAACAGGCTCCAGTTCACAGCAAGTCAAATGTCAGAAATAGCCTTCCTTCAATAGCTTCCATCCTGTTTGAAGTACATTAAGGGTATTTCAGGGATACACATTATTAACAAGAAGAAGAAGACTTGTTGGCGGAGGCATCCCCAGTGTTGGCGCAGAGTTCTACTTGTTTTTTGTTATGTTTACAAGAACAAGCAAAAATACTATTGTGCAAAGAATTGATTAATAATACCATCATAAAATAATAATTGATTAATAATACCATGAAACTGCAATATGTTTAAACTAAGTTACCATAGGCTAAAGTAGAGATGACACCGATCTGATACCAGCAAAAAAAAAAAAAGGTGGATTAGAGATCAGAGAAAAAAAATGAACAAATTCAATCCAATCTTGTAACAAATGGGAAAGATTTGAATAGGATTATATAAAAATGATTTTGTTATAGTCTTAAGTGAAAATGATCAAAAAAAAAGTGAAACAATGAAAATTTCAAACTTAATTATAATGTTACATGTTACCAATTTACCAGAGAAACAAGCACAGTGAGCAAACGTAGGAAGAACATCCTACTTTAAAGAGGTAATGGCTTAGAGGAAGAGGTAAGAGGAGAAGAACACGGAAATTAGAGACATATTAAATTCAGGTGGATTTACAGCACTGAAAAGTCTCTCATGGTTAAAATGAATGAACAGACGATGTTCATTTGGACGTTGAACATGCTCCTCTCTCATTAATGCATAGTTATTTTCCCTTCATGGATTTTTTGGAAGATGAAGTGGACTATAATTGGAGAGGAGAAAAGGTGCATTAATTATGTAGGACAGTGAGAGCTATGTAGAGCCGCTTCATCTGGGTGAGTGATACAGTGTAGCAGAACGGGCTTTACGTTATACTGGGAATCACTTCAGTCTCTTATTGCCACTGTCACTTCTATTGCACTTCATGATCATTTTTATTAATGTCTACTGGGTTTTCCCTGTGGATTTTTCCTTCTTACCACACAGCAAAGCAGAATTCTCCATTCTGATTGGTTAGGCGGTGTTGATTAATTTTCTATGACAGCAACTCTATCAATAATGCTGGCTGTAATTTCAATCACAGGTTTATATTAATGTACTTGTTTTAATATATTATTGGTATCGCAAATTGACATCCACATGACCTATGCCTAATAGTATTAGAGTTATTTAAGAAAGAAAAATGTTTTTATAGGCGCACGGTGGCTTAGTGGTTAGCACGTTCCCCTCACACCACCAGGGTCGGGGTTCGATTCTCGTCAATGCCACCGTGGCATTGGTGGGCAAGCCTATGCAGTAGTAGTCTTGCTTGTGGGTCACTGACAGAGTTGCAGGCCTACCAAGCAGACCTGCTGAGTGAGCTCGACATATAGTGGCATTCAAAGAAAGTCAGTTCCTTCACTGTTGTCTTGAGCTCACCCGGGCGTCCACGGGTGGAGCTTGGGCCAGCACTAGTGTGAGGGAGACCGAGAAGGCGAGTATGGCAGCCCGCCAACCCCCGCAGACAGTCAAGGGAACCGGGTGGCCATAGTCTGGCCGCGGTCTGCTACTAGGCCTGATCTGAGAATGATCATAAAGGCCAAGCAGGCAAAGAAGAGCCAAAGCGTCCTCAAGTTTTCAGCGTGCTGTCACAGGACAATGAAAACCTGATGCTTTCCGTCCAATAGAATGTGGAATAGTTAATGTCACTAAAAGACCATCAGGCAGCATGCAAACTACTGCCAAATGTGTCTCCATGGGTTCTGTCTACCGTAGAAGCGTTACCGGGTCCAGTTTATAGCCTGACCCCCGCCCCCCCATTCATAGGTGTGCTCACCACAGCAGTCAGCACAGACCAGAGCCCAACGTTAATGAAGGAAATACAGTAAGTTCCTTTTTGGACAATGGGGCCATAGAACATGTACCCCGTTCCCGAAAGGAGGGAGGTTTACAGCCCTTATTCCCTGTTCCACAAAAAAATGTGGGAGTATGCGGCCAATTTTAGATCTGCGTCATCTGAACCGTACTCTTTGGGCATACAGGTTCAAAGGCTAACGCTAAAACTTATCGTGCCACAGATTCAGTTCGAGAACTGGTTTGTGGCGATAAATCTAAAAGGTGCATATTTCCACATAGGAATATCGCTAGCTTTATCCCCTCACTCCTTCACAAAATGCATGGATTTTACTCTTGCTCCATTGGGACCCCAGGGCATCTGTGTATCAAACTACATGGACGACTAGTTAATTTTAACACGATCCAGGGAACTGGCAGTTCAACATCTAGATGTTGTTCTCACCCACATGAAGGTTGAATCTCAGAAAAGTATGCTTCACCTGTGACATTTGACAACTTTTCTAGGGATTCTACCACGATAAGGGCGTTTCTATCCCCAACATGCGTAATGTCAATCCTATCAACACTGAGCAGATAAAGCTAGATCTTGGGGTGAGGTTCATGCGTTGTGTCAGACGGCTGAGGCCCATCTGCAGGCCATGCATAAGTTCCTGTAACCCTGCTGTAGTCTTGGAAGGTCTGTCAGGGGCCCCATTTGAGCCCTTAGAGTCAGCCTCTGAGAAGCTTCTGACTCTAAAGTTAGTCCTTTACTGGCCCTGACATCTCTCAAGCGAGTGGGAGGTCTGCAAGCTCTCTCTGTTGCCTCCTCCTGCCTTGACTGTACCCCTGGATTAGCCAAGGCCTTCCTGTATCCGAGGCGGGATTATACTCTTAAAGTGCCTACATCAGCTGCCCACCCTGTGGTGTTGCAGGCTTTCTGCCGCCCTCTGTTCCTCACACCGGAACAAGAGAGGATGCACCTGCTGTGTCCAGTAAGGGCTCTCTGACTTACGTCTACCGATCCGGCCAGTGGTGTAAGTTGGAGCAGCTACTGGGCTGCTTTGGCAGCGACAGGAAAAGGGATGCTGTGTCAGGGTAGGTCATCTCTACTTGGATAGTGGAAGCAATCTCTAGTATTGCAGCCTGGATATTCATTCCACCCCAGGCTCGAGTGTCTTGCAGTGACCTTCGGGCTTGGGTATTTTTGAACAGGCTGTACCTTCGGTGCGACTGAGTGGGTATTCCCGTTCCCATACTGCTATGTAACCCTGTTACCCTGTTCCCTGAGAGGGGAACGAGATGTTGCATAGCACTGTCATACCAGGGAAGGCCTGTGCCATATATATATATATATATATATATATATATATATATATATATATATACACACACACACACACACACATATATATATATATATATGCTACTTGCAATTGTCTGCTTTTGTTGCTGTGCTGTGCAATTTTAGTCCAAAATCTTGCATGGATGTTTGAAGTTTACTATAGTACCAATAGCCATTCAGGCCTGTAACTGTAAAATTGCACTTAAAATAGCTTTTTAAGAGATATACGTGCTCTGACAACGCAAACAAAAGACATGCTTTATGAAGGCGAACATGTTTTCTTTTCCAGTTCACATGTCGAATGTCCTGAGGTGGGAAATGACGTTATTACATCTTGCAAAAATGACCACTTACAAGGCCCCACGAATGCAGTATACTGTATAGTGGTGCTTGAAAGTTTGTGAACCCTTTAGGAATTTGTATTTCTATTTAACAATCATCATAATTAAACAAATGGATTAAAAAATATTATATAACCCCAGTTCCACAAGCTGGGACACTGTGTGAAATGTAAATAAATGAAATAAAAACAGAATGCAATGAATGAACAGAGTGCAAAAACCCATATGTTATTCACAATAGAAAATACAAAACATATCAAATGTTTAATCTGAGTAAATGTCATATTTTAAGAAAAAAATAAGGTAATTTTGAATTTGCTGGTCGCAACACGTCTCATGAAGTCTGGGACAGGGCAACAAAAGGCTGGAAAAGTGAGTTTTATTAAAAAGAAACAGCTGGAGGAAAAAAAATGTAACTAATTAGGTTAATTGGCAACAGGTCAGTAACATTATTGGGTATAAAAAGAGTATCTTAAAGAGAAAGAGTTTCTCAGAAGTAAAGATGGGATGGAATCTAGATGGAAGTATGTGTTGCTCTAAAACCTGTATATACCTTTCAGCATTGATTGTGCCTTTCCAGATGTACAAGCTGCCATCAGAGATGCAGGCTTTTGAACTGAGCGCAGATAAAAAGGATGGTCCCCCTCCTCTTTCGTCCTCTTTAGAGGACATGGCATCCATGGTTTCCAAAAAGAATTTGTTTGACCACTGAACAGTTTTAAGCTTTGTCTCAGTTCATTTTAAATGAGCTTTGGCCCAAAGAAGATGGTGGCATTTCTGGATCATGTTCACATATGGCTTCTTCATTGCATGATCGAGCTTTAACCAATATTTGTGGATGGCATGGCGAACTGTGTTCACAGACAATGAGTTCTGCAGGTGTTTCTGAGCCCATGCAGTGATTTCCATTTCAGAATCAGGCCTGTTTTTAATGTAGTGTCACCTGAGGTCTCGAAGATAAGGGCCATGAAATATTGATTTTCACCCTTGTCCTTTTCTCCAGATTCTCGAAATCTTTTGATGATATTATGTATTGTAGATGATGAGATATTCGTAGACTTTGCAATTCTACATTGAGGAACATTATTCTGAAATTGTTCAACAAATTGTAGACACAGTTTTTCGCAGATTAGTGAATTTCTACCCATCTTTACTTCTGGAAGGATCTGCCTCTCTTGGATACTTTATTTATACCCAGTCATGTTACTGACCTGTTACCAATTAACCTCCAGCTGTTTCTTTTTGGTAACACTTTTCCAGTCTCTTGTTGCCCGCCCCAACTTGTGTTGCAGCCATCAAATTCAAAATTAACTTTTTTTTCATAAAATGATACATTTACTCAGTTTAAACAATTGATATGTTTTCTACGTTCTATTGTGAATAAAATATGGGTTTATGAGATTTGCAAATCATTGCATTCTGGTTTTATTTACATTTATTTACATTTTACACCAATCACAATTTTTTGGGAATTGGGGTTGTACTTGTTAATTTATTTACTGTATTAAGGAAAATGGTCCAATATTACAGATCTTTGAGTGTTAAAAGTAGAAACCTCTAATCTTAGCAGTTAACTTGAGCGTGAAATTAGAGTCAGGTGTTTTCAATAAATGGGATGAAAGCAGAGGTTCACATACTTTTGCCACTCACAGATATGTAATATTCTGTAATATTGTTCTGTAACATACTTTCAAGCACCACTTTAACTTAACAGTAAACAGTAAACAGTCAACGCTTCACGTTGGACTACGTCACACCATCCCATCATTGATTTTCAATAACAGCATGCCCTTTACTAAAACCCGACTTCAACCTCAGTTTGAATAAGGGTCTGTATTATATAAATACACATTTAAAGTGACAGACATAAAGCTAATCAAAGAAAAACTCATCATCTGTGTGAAGTTCATAGTGTCTGTACAGTGGTGTGAAAAAGTGTTTGCCCCCTTCCTCATTTCCTGTTCCTTTGCATGTTTGTCACACTTAAGTGTTTCGGAACATCAAACCAATTTAAACAATAGTCAAGGACAACACAAGTAAACACAAAATGCAATTTGTAAATGAAGGTGTTTATTATTAAAGGTGAAAAAAAATCCAAACCATCATGGCCCTGTGTGAAAAAGTGATTGCCCCCCTTACTATAACTGTGGTTGTCCACACCTGAGTTCAATTTCTCTAGCCACACCCAGGCCTGATTATTGCCACACCTGTTCACAATCAAGGTATCACTTAAATAGGAGCTGCTTGACACAGTAAGGTCCACCAAAAGATCCTTAAAAGCTACACATCATGCCGAGACCCAAAGAAATTCAGGAACAATTGAGAAAGAAAGTAATTGAGATCTATCAGTCTGGAAAGGGTTATAAAGCCATTTCCAAAGCTTTGGGAATCCAGCGAACCACAGTGAGAGCCATTATCCACAAATGGCGAAGACATGGAACAGTGGTGAACCTTC
>JAFFST010031429.1:33927-51771 GCA_022414735.1 Noturus placidus
ATTGGTTTGATGTTCCGAAACACTTAAGTGTGACAAACATGCAAAGGAACAGAAAATGAGGAAGGGGGCAAACACTTTTTCACACCACTGTATATATAGTGCAGTATATTCACTATGAAATATTCATAGTGTCCACAATACTGCACGGTTTCACAGTCATTTATATCCCACAATACCCCGCATTGTGGACTGCAGCAAACTTCTACAATGTTTAAGGAGCAATAAAATGTGTAATACTGATGAGAGCGATTGTACCGTACCCTTGAGTCCTCTTGGCGCCATACGAACACAGTCGTAAAACAGTCATAAAAGAAGACAGTTGCCCCTCAGTGTAATGCAGCAGTAAATACTGTTAAATTAGGGGTCAAGTTGCAGAAGCCTTCACTATTCAATGTTCCCTCACTTTATAGTGATTTTGGTCACTGCTGTTTTCCAGTAAAGATCTTTCTGAGAAGTGATCTTTAAATAAAGAACTCCAGAAGGAGACGTGTACATTAGTCCAGTACACCAGCTTGTTGGAAGACTCTGTTTCCAGATTTAAGCACTGATTTACTAGCTGTAATGTAATGGGCTTTTCAATCTTAGACTTTTGGAGCTGTAAGATAAAGCTCCTGACACTCCATTCTGCTCTATTTTAACCGCTCTGAAATTGCAACAAGCAGAGAATATAGGATTGGAGAATCTGATAGAAATGGATGTTCATTAAGCTTTTTAGAGTGAGAAGCTGAAGCTACGTCAATTAAGTTAAAGCGCCTGTCAATCAATAGTCAACAGTTTCCATCTGTGATGCTTTTAATGAAGAGTGTTTTGTAACTACTGAGTTGTTCATATCTTTCCTCCTTTAAAAGGCACAGGCAGAGGAAGTGTAAAAAAAATCTCGTCAATCATAAATGGCACGCTTGAAAGACACCATGTGAAATACCCACAAGGATGTTGTTGTCTGACAATTTTTTTTTTAAAGTGGCTGTTAACAAAATGTACTGAGAGTCCGCTCAGGCTGAGTGAGAGGGAGATCATGGCCCCTGTAGCGTGTCAGAAAAAGGGCATGTGAATGTTCTGGACCTTTGCTGATTTCCAAATGGCAGTCATGACCTTTATGCGGTGTTAAAACAAACAAGAGAAGGGGTAATAGGATAGGTGGAAATGAGGGAGTAACCCTGACATTACACACCATCTGTTTTATGACCAGATGGCAGATATGGATGTCTGCATACCATGTCATTTTAGATGTAAAAGAGACAGCATTTTGATCAGAGATCCCATTGGAACATGAGCCCAGCACATAGGCATATATGCACTCTTTTTTCTGCAGACTTGTCTGACAATCTCAGATCTTGGACATGTCTTTGTTATGGATCATGATGTTCCCTTGTGTAGTTATATGAATTAGAATAATTCAATACAATGGAATTATTCCACTGAATTCAATGGTTCTAAGGATATGAATGGAAATGCAATACTTCAGTTTATTAGTAATGAAAAACAGTTAATTTATTAGTTGAGGAAATTCAACTTGATCTATAGTCCAGTGCCACTGAAAACTCACAATGATACTAATAGTCTTCAACTGAACTTGGAACGTGTTTGCCAATGGATTTGACCCACTGACTCTACCAGCTAATTAATCAGTTTCTGTGTCCCAAACCACTCCTTCAGGAACGATTGGTAATTCCCTGGCAGTGCCATCTTCTCCTAAAACAGCATTCACACTGTGACAGCTGTGTAACGATTCATTACTGTTCGCCGCACATTACTTCTACCAGTAATGAGATTGCAGGTTCCCTCCGAGCAGCAAGAATTTCCATTCACACTCTTCCCTCCACACACTGTCACATTCTCTAGTGTACCTGGCTTTGATCAGGCCCTCTATGCAGAGATGATCATGGATTGTACCATGTTGTGAATTATTTCTTTTGATATGACTATCAGTGAGTATCAGTTAGATATTATAAAGCTGACATTCTTTGCTGGATGGTTGGTTTCATTCATCTTCTCTGTGGTGCAGTGTCCATTGTGTCTTAATTCATAAATCAAGGAATAAAACACAGTGAGGTGTGCAAATAATTGACAGCAGGGTGGCTGAAGACAGATGTGAAGTGAAGTTATTGATACTATTCAAAGTGTTATATTCCTTTATATTACAGCATATTACCAATGCTAACATTGATTAAGCTGGATTTATTCATAAACTAGAAACAGTTGACAATTGCTTATTGTTTTATTGTCATAGAAGTGAGTCAAATTAACTTCCACTTCTGTGTTTCAGCCTTTAATCCCATCATTCACATCAAGTCAATATAACTTAAACGTCTGTGTTTCAGGCTTTACCTTCATCATTCATTTAGTTCTCTTCATTTAGCTGTCTCTGCACTTGAACTTTTATGTAGTTTTGTGGGCGCCACTACATGCAAAGTAACATACATAACATTACATGTTACTGATGATCAACATGCGCATGAGAGTACGAAGTAAATCTGCCTTTCCGAAACAAAACTGCAGCTTGTCATTTTACAGCGACAGAGACATTTTTTTTTATATAAACCTATGCTTTGATTGCAATTGTTTGATATCCATAAGTGCGGATTATTTTTGTGAATTCTTTTAACAAAAGATCAGAAGGTTAAAAAGTAAAGACAGTTTTTCACAGCCTTCTTTGCTCATATTTACCAAGGATGCCAGCATTAGTGGCGGGTACTGTAACTATGTTCAAAGCTCAAGGAACACTTGCCGCATGTTTTTTCTTGCTAGCGATTTGTTGAAACTACAATGTTGAATGGGTATAGGCAGAGACTGCACTCTGATTGGCTGTGTATACATACATATGTGAATACAATCACAGCAAGCTTTTTGAGACCCAAGATATTATGACTGGATTGAGAAAAAAAAAAACCCCACAAAAAACACCAACAAATGTTCACAGCAACACATTTTCAAAAGTTATTCCAGAGATTTGATTAGAGGGGTTAGTGGTGAGTTAAAATGACACAGATAAACTCATGGATTTTCTTATAATAAACCATTATTCATCACAAAATATCCACACAAGTCACTGCCACAAATCCAC
Source organism: Noturus placidus (assembly GCA_022414735.1). Classification (NCBI taxonomy): domain Eukaryota; kingdom Metazoa; phylum Chordata; class Actinopteri; order Siluriformes; family Ictaluridae; genus Noturus; species Noturus placidus. The sequence continues at coordinate 36,992 of JAFFST010031429.1, forward strand.
GTTAGATTCTCTCCTAAGCATGATATTATCCACGTTAGAGTCTCTGTTAAGCATGATATTATCAAACCACCAAGAACACATTAAGCAAATACTAAGGACAGTCAACAATACAATGACATTCAAAACTCACCACTGTTGTTTTCATTGCAACACAGTCATCCAGAGAAGTTAGCAAGCAAGCTATAAGTAACTAATGAAGGAAGTAAAGCTTTATTTATTTAGCACTATTATTAACTATTTAAACAATGTTTACAAAGTGTTTTACAGAAGACATTCTATAGATACAGGAAAATAAAATCTATAGTAAGAAATACAATTAAAGACATAAAAGACTAAGCAACTAAAATAGAATAAATAAAAGAATACAAATAAAATAAAGTATGGAAAATTAACTGGTTTGAGGAAAGGCCATAGTCAACAAATGCACGTTAAGATACTTTTTAAAACTGCTAATTGAATCAAGGCACGCAGGTTGTCAGGGAAGGAGTTCCACAGTTTAGGCCCATAGGCCGACTCCATACTTTTCAGCCTGGTTTTGGGTACAACCAGCAGGTTGCAGTTGGATGACCTAAGTGATCTAGCAGGAGTATTTAGTGATCATATTACAAAGGTATGTAGGAGCCACCATGAAGACATTGGAAAATGAATATCAGGATTTTAAAATTAATTCTGTAAACACAGGTAGCCAGTGAAGTGATTTTAGTGCCAGAGTGATATGATTCTTCAGTCTTTGTAAGTCTTTAATGGAGCTTTTTAGTAAGCCAACCAAAACACTGTTGCAGTTGTCGAGTCTAGATGTAACAAATGCATGTATGAGCTTCTCACCATCTGTGGGGAAGAGCATATCATGTACTTTAGAGATGTTACGATGGTGATAATATGCTGATTTACAAATATTGCTAATAAGTTTTTTTTAAAACTGAGATCCCTGTCAAACACAATCCCTAAATTCTTAGCGCAGAGACAAGGAGTCTCTATATGGCATAATTAACTTTCCCTGTGCATCATTTCTGATAATGAGTACCTCTGTCTTATCTTTATTTAGCGGCAGAAAGTTATGTGTCATCCACAAGTTTATGCTCTCCATGCAGTTTACAAGGGCACTAATCAACTTGTGGACAACAATAAGTAGGTGCAACAATGTACTCGGACAGTTTGTATGTAGCTCTGAAAGCAGCACCAGCTTTTTTGTTGTTGTTATTTTGTTTGTTTTTTTTTTTTTTGTTTTTTTGTTTTTCGTTCAGTTTGGAATGTATCCATTTTAAAACTTTACAACAATTGCTCATTTAACTTCTTGTTAAATGATCTTAGACGAAACATCTTACGTTCAGTGCTAGGGCCCTATAGCTCTGCAAAGTTGCAAGCTTCTTCTGATCCCAGCAGTCCTCAACATTATGATAATGAGCTGAGAAGCAATTTATGAGATGGATGCAGTGTGTTGGAAGCAAAGGAAAACCTGACTTTTACAGTACAATTACTTAGGACACAAATGTATTCTTTGTTTTTTAATGTAACAAATTAATAGTTGTAATAGGTCAGTTTTTTACCCCAAGATCAACAGATCTGCATGGAGTTGATCCATTCCTGAAATTTCTGGTATTCTCATGTACCCTAACACTATCTCTAGCCTTTTCCCAATGTTCCCCAACTCTTTTCTCACTCCATTTCCAAGTAACCTAATACCACCCCCACCGTATTCAGTGTGCCCCAACACTGAATTTCAACCAGATTTTAAGTTTAAGAGGGCAATTAGTTTTTCACATGGGTGATAGGAGTTGGATAACTTATTTTTGGTATTTAGTATGACAAAAACAGAAGAAATCAGGATGGGGCAAATACTTTATCACAGCACTGTATATACTGTATTAGTCCACTCTGGACCCAATTTTCTAAAGAAATATTTGTAAAGAGAAGTCCTTTAAACATGTGTGACATAAAGGTTATTTTTGCATGTGGGCCAGTTTATGTGATACTGGGACAAACCGTTTCTACTGACAGCTGAAGCAATATCTGTCATAAATTTGATGCTTCTTAAAATATGTAAACTTCCATATAAGATGTAGACTTTGCATCACAGATATATTCCAAGAAAATACAATATACCTACAGAGTCAGTACAGAAAGCTGAGTAAGTGTTTGTGTTCTTGTATTGTATTGAACAGATCATGTAGATTTATAAGGCTAATGGAAAATATATACGTTCTAGCTGACCCTTAGTTTTTTCCCCTCACAGAAGTAATTATGCTAAGCATACTGCAGAATGCAACGTGTTCCCGGCATGATCCTTGCTCAAGGCAACGAGTCTCTGCAACGTTCATCTTGTTAATTTCACTTTCTCGTGACAAGCCGGCACTAAGATGGGCTTGGGAGTTAATGAATGTTGGAGAAAGGTTAAACCAACAGGAGGAGCCAACCCTGCAGTGTAATAATCTCTCTGATTGTTGCAGCGCAAACCCAAGGCTTTCATCTTTATGGTATTGCTCAATCAATCTGCTGATGAATTGGGGCTGGAGTTTGCTTCATACTGCCAAAAAAGCTGAATAAGGCCAGGGACTAGCATCATTATACTGATTGAGTTTACACTGCTTGATCAGGGTTGGAGCTGCATTAATAAGGCTGGACCTCGAGAACACGATATACTTTGATGTTCTCAAATTCGCAAATATGCGATGACTGCTGTTCAAAGCGACCTTGCAGAATCATGATTCTGAATCTGAATTTCTTAGACAGCCACTTAATCATAACCTACATTTCAACCATAATATATTTTATATTATACAACAGAGCAGTTGAATTCTCAAATCTTACTGTCGAGAAGGTGTTGATTCATTTTATATATCAGCAGCTCTTACAATAGTGCCATCTATGGTGGCTGTGGCTCAGTCGGTAGAGCGGTTGTCCACTAATCGTAGGGTTGGCGGTTTTTTCCCGGCCCGGATAACTCCACATGCCAAAGTGTCCTTGGGCAAGACACTGAACCCTAAGTTGCCCCCGATGGCAAGCTAGCACCTTGCATGGCAGCTCTGCTACCATTGTGTGTGTGAATGGGTGAATGAGACACAGTGTAAAGCGCTTTGGATAAAAGCGCTATATAAGTGCGCCATTTACCATTTATCTATATTGGATAATAAATCCAAATGTATAGTAAAAGTATAGTCATTGATCTATTTACGGAATGAGTCTCCAGTATCAGCACTTTGTAACAGTAGGTTTCTCACATCATCATCAATTATTATCTTATCCGCATGCCAGGACCTGTTTTATTATCAAGCACTGTATTTATTGATTTGATCTGGCCATTCAGAAGATATTATCACATAACTCCTAAGTTGAAGTTTTCACTTCAAGGCATGAGCAGCTCACGCCACATAATTCCCCCATCTTTTTGGTTCTCTAGTATATTCAGTACGTTTGTTTGTTAGAAGGGATTGCAGCACACCTTTAATTTCAAATTCTTATTGATCTCCTTCTCAGTGCACCATCCGGGCTCCTTGTCTCTGGCAGACAAGTGTTGTACTACACCCCAACTCATAACTACATTCAGCTATCACTTTTCTAACCAGCATTTCCTCTGCTTCATAATATCTTACCTGGTTGGTCTTTGTTAATAGACAAAATAGACAGGTGTGTCCATCTAGACATCTAGAGAAACCAATCCTTTTGTATGTTTAACTACAAACAGATACAGGGGGATCCTAGTATCTGTCCCGTTTAGATGCATCCTCTTTTGCCCTACTTTGCAGGATCCACACATTGGAGCACTGTTATACAGATCTTATAAATTCAAAATGACTATGAATACGGCGGATGTGTTTTTCTTCATCCTGTCTGAACCGTGGCAGTAGGCACTTATCCATATATCAAACAAGCAGAAAAAGAAACATAAGGCAATTTTCATAAGTGAAATATTTATGCTCCTGTGCTACAGTGTTTGAGTGACCAATTTTCATTTAATGATGTTTTTTTTCCTACTGTAAGATCCTCTTTGGAATCTTTCCACATGTAAACAAATCATTAATCAAAGCATAACTACATGTAGATCTTGTGAACTTACAATACCATTACAGATATGAATACCGCTAGATCAGAATAGGAATAAATAGAAATGCAGTAGATCAATTTTAATTGATTAATTTTTAACTTCAGGTTATTGCTATAAGATCACAATCAGAGACCACTAGACTCCTTCTGATTATGCTGTCAAATGATAGGTTTAATGTACTCGTTCTAATGTGTTATCATTTCTATATTAGAACCCAGTGTGTGTGTGTGTGTGTGTGTGTGTGTGTGTGTGTGTAAAGGAGAACTCTGGAGGCAATTTTGACAGATTTTATTTTGTTTTGATTTATATTTCTTCATTTTTTATCTAATGTCTAAAAACCAACAGGCCAAACAGTTCGAAGCTTGTCTTACGTTCAGATTCAAGCCCAAGTTCATGTGTGTGTGTGTATGTGTGTGTGTGTGTGTGTGTGTGTGTGTCCACCAGTTCTATCTCTCTCTAATTAGCAGCTTCTACTGAAAGAAACATCCATGAAAAAACCATATAAATATTCTGCTGGTAATAGCACACAAGTAAGAACAATCACTCATTACCTGCCCATTCTTTCTTCGTCCACGCCCCCTCTGAATGAAACACCTAGTTCACTCTGACTTGTGCAGCAGATCCTCTGCATAATAAAAGCCTAATAACAAATGGATAAAAAAAAAAACAATGTTATTTTTAACAAAGACATATAACTGTTTATTTGTTAAAGCTTTCTGTAAGGAGATGTTTGGTTTTGGTCAGTGGTCTGCCCTTATATAGCCCTTTTTTTAACCTTAGCAGTTCTAAAAAGCGCTTTACAATGGTTCTCATCCACCCATCACACACACACTCGCGCACCAATGGTAGCAGAGTTGCCATGCAAGGTGCTAACTTGCCATCGGGAGCAAATTGGGGTTCAGTGTCTTGCATGTGGAGTCATGTGGGCCGGGAATCGATCCGTCAACCCTACAGTTAGTGGACAACACGCTCTACCACCTGAGCCACAGCCGCTTATGGGAGGAGCATTGCGTGTCAACACTTTGTGACTTATTAGCTTCAATAGTGCAAAAAACAGAGAGGCTGGTCAGGAAATTACTCTTTATAGAAGCCATAATGTAACTTACATAACTATAATATATTATATCCTTACATAATTATGATATATAACTGCACAGAGGAGTTATGTAAGTACACAAGTATATCTTGACATTTTAAAGTCTAACATTTATGTAATGTTTGTGCTGTAACATGCTAATCCAAGCAAGGCCTTCCATCCATCCATTTCATGTACCACTTATCCTACACAGAGTTGTGTGTAGCCTGGAGCCTGTTGCAGAGAACTCAAGGCGGGGGACACCCTGGACAGGTTGCCAGCCCATCGCAGGGCACAATCGCACACTCGCACGCCTATTTACAGATGCCAATCATGTCTGTGGACTCGGATGAGTACCCAAAGGAGACCCCTAAACATGGGGAGAGCATGCAAGCTCTGTGCACACAGGATGGTGGTAGGAGTCAAACCCCCAACCCCAGAGGTGTAAGCTGTAAGTGGACAGTTCCTGTGTAGTCTGGTACAGTTAGAAAGAGTTGGAAAACTACTAGTTCCCAAAAAAAAAAAAAAAAACATTGCTCAAGATAAAAAGGTTTGTCATGATTAAAGTTTAACGTGAGCAATTACATTACTACATCTAAGTTCTTCAGGAAAGTAAAGTTTGCAGGACTGGACCAGTTCCTCCCAGGACGTCATCTGTTGGCTGAAAATCGTCCTCTGCCTCTCAGCGTGCCATGATGGATTACGGCATTGTTATTCAGCATTTCTCCAAGTGCACACCTCTGCCAAAAGCAAGTCTCCTCCGATGTCTATTGTTCTTCGTTCGCAGCAAGAGTCACCTCTGCACTATTGAAATAAATGAGAGATAACAAAATTGAGACATTAATTAGGAGCTTTCTCTCCAAGCAAAATTGTACCAATACATGTGTGTAGTAGGCATCCATCATGACAAGGTCAGCGAACTAGGGTCACATGAGATAAATGATAGTCCAAGGCAGCTTTTTATAGAAAGCTTTAGACTAATTACAAATGATGGACACTGGTATAGATACTCACTCTGATGTGTGTGGAGCATTTTGTTTCAAGGGAAAGTTTACTGTCTACATTTTTATGCCTGTAGTGGAATCCAGTGAGGGTCTGCTGCTGAAATATGGGAACTTACTGCCAGAAGTGTGTTTTAATAAAATATTGGCACTTGCTGTCTCTGGCCCAGTTTGTGGCTGTTGATTAAGGCAAGACACAATAGGTAGTTTTGGAAACGTCAATCATTTTTTAGATTTTTAGATAAACTGAATCTATAATGTGTCTTCTCTTAAACTGTAGCAATAAACATATCAAAACCCATCAAAAACAAAAAAAAAATAAAAATATTTCACCGTTTTGCCTACTTGCAACTACTGAATAATCTGACAAACAGCACATTTGATGTAGGCTTAAGCTCCGCCCACTCGACTTGTTTCCTGTACTATATGCCAGCTCGTGTGTCATTATGACAAATCACATTAATTACAGTGGAAACACAAGAAAATGACATTGTGTATTTTTAAAATCGTTTCCCTCATAATATATATTTTTTGAATATTCAGAAACAAAAATTTCAGCATCTTGATGATCTGCGTTCATGAAATTTTACACACTCATTCCTTTCCACAATTAGAAGGATGTTGCCGAAGGATATTTTCAGAAATTGACTATTGTTGCATTCAAGTTAGATTATCTACTGAAAAATGGCATAGCACTTTTTTTTAGTTCACAGAGTTTTCTTGATTAAACAATACGATAATAATTTTCCATAAAACTTTACTGTGAAAGAGCATCTTTGTCGCTGTGAAATAAATATTTTATACCTTCAAAAGACTAAATGGTTTATGTAGTTATTTAGACAAAGCCCAATTTGAATAAATAAATGTAATTTTTTTGAAAAAGAAAATAACTGGTAAAGATTCAGTACAATAATATTTATTGTTTTTAAAAATGACTCTATTCACTGCAGTGTTTTTCCTTAATATGTGACATTGTACTGTATATCTGGTACAGTTTGTGAGGAATTGAGGGATTCTGAGTCTGCATTTTATTATATTTGTGGAAAGCCATGAAAGTCGATGTTTATTTTGAGCAAATTGTTAAAATCCACTCGGAAGGCATATATTTATCATTCATTCATTCATCTTCACTTTGTGCTTTATCATATCTCGTGCAATAACCTGAGCTCAGGATCGAACCCTGGACCCTGAAGGTGTGAGGCGGTGCAGTAACACAGCAGGTAACATCACCTCCTGTGAAGATGTGCAGTGTTAAATTTGCAATCCATGTTATCACCATTCATTTACATTCGTCTTTTTAATAAATGACCCGTGTATACACTATAGAGTCTGTTAGATATGTAAAACACTACATTGTATCAGATTTACAGAAAGCACTTGTTTTTTATTTCCATATATTCCAGACAACCAATCCAAACACTTGTCCGCCCAGCCGATTACACAGGGATCGTTTGTCTTTTAAGCAATCACAGTTCACAATGTGGTCTCAGAGGTAGTTAGAAATAATGGCATGCGACAAACAGTTTTATCTCTCTGCTGTTACGTAGACATTTCAAAAGGCTGGAGCAGAGATCTAACGTGCTGATCACAGACTCTCAGGAGCTGTCTAATGAAGGGCTGCCGTGCCAGACGGCTAGACACATGGAGCTCAGTGGGGTAGTTTTGCGGATTCTTACAACAAAATCATCCATTTTCTATGATTTCTTGGAATTCTTCTATTATAGGCCGAGTTTGGGCCAGCAGATTATAAGTAGGGTAAACAACATCAACACAGCGTGAAACAAGAAAAACTGTAGCCTGTTTACACTGTGTTGATATCCTTCTGGTTGGAATCTATATTATAAACTAAATCAACATGAATATTTGGCAAGGATCATGCAGGATTGTGTTTGTGAGATCAGACGCTTATTTGTTGATTCGCATGGCTTCCATGAGCGTTCACTTTCTGCCAGGACAATCATGAAAACATTACTTTGTAGCACTGGAGTGTGAGAAATATATGGACAAATATCACATGAATAATCAAAGCTCCTGCAGTATGTTGTCCTCCATATTAAACTCTTGTTTGATGCATGACAGCAGTGAATATTTCCAAGTTAAATGACACAAGTGGCGATTTATGACATACATGTGTAATTTATAACACTAATTTATAACAATCTTCAAAAACACTACACTGCACAGTCTATCCTTCACTTTAATCACATGCTGAGAGATCTATTGGTCTACCACGGATCTGGAACGCATCAGGGTGTTCGGCTTGAGAGGTCATTCAGCATGTTGATCGCCACTGGTGTTTGAAGGACACCGCCACTTTTCCAGTGTGTGCGCGTGTTGAATTGGAGGCGCAATAGCAGGTTGCATGTCTTTTTCAGCTGGGATGTTGATATGTCAGAGAGCTGGCAGGAGTGACAAGTCAGTCTCACAGGAGTCTGTTCACAAGCGCTTGCTGTACATTTTTTATAGTCGCAACTCGCAGCAGAATGGTGATGATTTCAGAAAACTCTTAGACTCTACAGTGCATCAAAAGAGAAGTCAATGAGCCTTCATCTTCCATTCATAGCTAAATTATATTGCCTGATACCTCATCCACTTCAGTTTGTTTTGCTTTTATGTTCTATAATGATCTATGAAAATGCTGTATAGATTGACTGGCTTACCTGGTTTGCCCTTGATGTGCAGACAGTGCTGTTCGAGCCCATAAATAACTATTTTTTTTGTTTGTTTGTTTTGTTGTTTATTTATTTATTTATTTATTTATTTATTTATTTATTTATTTACTGCCACATTATCAAAGGCTACTCCTCTTTTATTTCAGTTGTTTCTGCATGGGCTAACCCTCATAGATAATAAATAAATAAATAAAGCTGGAAAGCTGGCAAATCTAGGGGTTGGTCAAAAAAAGTTAGAAGAGGGATTTAAAAAAAATAAAAAAATAAACAGAAATGGATAATACATGAGCATTTTTGCCAAAATAGACTGTAACCATGCAGTAGCAATATGTTTATTCTTTTATTTTTATTCAGCAGTACTTGTAAGCTATTTTTTGTGCACAAGTTTGAACACTACTCTGTAATTATAGGCTCAGAGGACATCATACAAAATGAATTCCTACTAGGTTATAATTTTGCCTACACTGAGACCAACCACAGTCTTCACTGTCCATGGAGTCGTGTTTACCTACTGTCCATGGAGCTGTGTTTACCCGACTTGCAAGTTTGACACTTATGCCCAGGGCATGGTGCTTTTGTTTCTCTGCAGGCGTCTTTTGTATGTCACTTAGCTTATCAAAGTTGCGATTCTGGCAATTTTTGCCTGAAGACATTTAAATCTCTTTTTTTAAAGGTCAGGAACTAAACTATTCTGCTAAAGGGAAGAAATGTGCAGGTCTAGAAGTCCAACCCAGTTATGGAAATTTCTTCCTGGTGGCATGCCTCAGGGAGAGACTTTGTGTCCGTTTGAAAAGTGATTTCGCATGCAGGGCAGTGAGGCGTAACCTTATCTTTGCTTTCATACTCTTCTTAGGATCTTAATAACTAAATCATCTGTAAACTGAAGAAAAAAAAAATAATTCTCTTGCCACATAAATGTTTTCTAAGATATTTTTGGTCAAAGGTGAGGTGAGTTTCTGCAGAGTAGTTCCAGTCAAAGCTTTAGGATGAAAGTTTTCACATCACGCTAAAATCTTGGCTTGAACTTCAGTGCCACCTCAATTTTTTTTTTAAACATTCAGGGCAACCCATGGGAGTGCTCAGTGCAGTTCCCACACTATGAAGTACAATAGCAAAATATGGCTTTTAAACGATCCAAGGCCAGAAAAAGCTACTGCATCACTGGGTACAATGATTGCGTATACACTCTGATCACTTTATTAGGAACACCCGTACACCTGCTTATTAACGCTATTATCAAATCAGACAATAATGTATCAGCAGTGCAATGTATGAAATTATTTACATACAGGTCAAGAATTTCAGTTCATGTTCTCATCCAAATGGGCGGAGAGAAAAAAGAATGTCATTCACTTTGACAGCAGCATAGTTGTTGGTGCCAGATGGCTATTTATTTATGTATTTATTTATTTTTAAACTGCTAATCGCTTGGGATTTTCCACACATAACAGTCTCTAGAGTTTACACAGAAAAGAAAGAAAAGAAAAAGTAAGAGAAAAAGAAAAGAAAAAACAGCAAGCGGCAGTTCTGTATGTCAAAATGCCCCTTTGAGAGAGGTCAGAACAGAATGGCAGGACTGATTTCAGCTGACAGGAAGGCTCCAACTCAAATAGACACTCTTTACAGCCCTGATGAGTAGAAAAGCATCTCAAAATGTACAATATGTGCAAACCTTGTGGAGGACAGACTACAAGAGCAGATTATCACGATTTGGATTTAGAAGCAGATGCAATTGCAGAATATGAGTGAAATGTTTAATAAAGTGACAAACAAAGCACAACATAAGACTTACATTAATCAAAGACAAGTATAACGTGATGCATGGGGACAGAACAAAACACAAGATAACAGTACTAAACATGACTATATGTGCACACCAGTACTAATGAGCTAAATGTGAAACAGGTGAATGAGACATGTGACATGGCATGCAGTGTCTAATGGGAAACGTAGTTTCTAGTCCTTTTCAGATATTACATGACACACATCAGGTCCCCACGCTCCCTTAATTCGCAGCTCCCGAAGCACGTAACCAGTTCAAGAGGGGGTCCTGGATCCCCAGACAAAATGTCCTTAAACATTTCAGAGTTCCACTGTGTGTTATCCCTCACGGGGCTGGATAGAGGACGCTTGACGTGTTCACTGAGGTTCAGAAGTGGGTCGGTCACTTCCGCATCACAGAGAGATAATGTGATATTCCTGCCCTGGCTTGAGTGCTACTGTGGTGCCTGCAGGAGTATTCGATGCTCAAGGTGGAGCCTTGAGGGATGATGCTAGAGGAGGGAGTAACGTTCTCCACGAGGTCAGGGGGAAGCAAAGTTCTCTGCGAGGCCAGAGGGGGGAGCAAAGTTCTCCGCGAGGTCAGAGTAGTGAGTAAAGTTCTCCATGAGGCCAGAGGGGGAAGCGAAGCTCTCAGTAAAGCATGAGCGGGGAGTGATGTCCTCCATGGAGCTGGAAGGGGAAGACACATAGAGCACAAAGCAATGAAAAGGTGTGACATCTTCATCGGAGCATGGAAGTAGAGTGATGTCCTCAGCAGAGCAGGATGGCAGAGCGAAGTCCTCAGCGAAGCAGGATGGTAGAACGACGTCCTCAACTGGGCAGGAAGGCAGAGCAATGGCCTCAATGGAGTATGAATGCGGTGTGATGTCCAAAGCGGAGCCTGGCGTAGTGATGTCCAAGGTGGAGCAGGGAAGTAAAGCTGAGTTTTAATTCTCTGCTAGCCTATGGGGGGGGGGGGGGGGGGGGGTGGGGAGTGAAGGTCTCCTGTCAGGCCAGAGGGGGAACGAATCTTTCCATCAAACACAAGGGAGGGGCAATGCTCTCAGTGAAGCATGAGCAGAGAGTGCCGTACTCTGTGGAGCAGGAAAGGGGAGCGACATACAGTTCAAATCAAAGAAAAGGAGCGATGTCTTTCATTGGAGCATGGAGGCAGAGCGACGTCATCAGCCGAGCAGGATGGCAGAGCAACGACCTAAGCTGAGCAGGATGGCAGAGAGACATCCTCAATGGAGTAGATAGGCAGATCGATGTCCGAAAGGAAGTAAAGCTGAGCTCTTGGCCACACTGGGAGGTGGAGCAACGTCTTCAACTGAACTGGGAGACGGAGTGATGTTCTCAGCTGAACAGGAGTGCTGGGCGGCGGCCTCAGTCGAGCAAGGAGGGTGAACAATTGACTCAGCAGGCTGAACGAGATCCAAATTAGGGAAGGGAGGGTGGGAGATGGTTTCCACCTTGCTGGAAGGCTCCTTCTCGATATATGCCCTGATGGAGTACATCATATCGAGCCATTCCCGATTAGCCTTGATCATGAAGAATCTCCCTTCCTTCTCCCACCACGGTTACATGTCACATGTCTATATATATACACACCAGTACTAATGAGCTAACCGTGAAACAGGTAAATGAGACATGTGACATGATGCAGTGATTGATGGGAAACATAGTTTCTAGTCCTTTTCCAATATTACATGACACACATCAGGTTCCACTCCTGTCATCCAAGAACAAGAATCACCAGGTTTACCCAATCTTCAACTGTCCGGTTTCAATGGGTCTGTACCCTCAGATTACTGTTCCTGGCTGACCAGGGCAGAACAAGATTGGCTGAGGGATAATTGCTTCAATGATCAGTTGTATACCTATATGTCAGTGAGTGTCTAACAAACCAAATGGAATGACAAGTTATTCCTCTTAATGATGTCACACAAATGATGTCTGATTTATTGGTCAGGTTAATAATTTTTCCAAAAGGCCACAACTTCTGCATTATTTTGAAGATTATTAGTACTAGGTAGACCCTCCAGAATTTTGCGATCGCAGAAATGAACGCAAAATCAAGGAATCTCTGCAATATTTGCAGGAGCTTGCAATTTTTCTAATCAAAATTTTTCTGCAGATTTGGTCCAAGAAGCATCATATGACGTCATCACAACATACATTTAGCCAAAGCCCTCAGTTCAGTTCACAAGCATCGGACATGAGTACAGCTAAAAGGTCTCATTAACCAACAAACACTGCGAAAGAATTGCTAAGCAATTTTGTGCAATTCCAGTTTAGCCAATTCAAAGTTTGCCACAAAAAAAGCACAAAAAACGGAATTTTGAAAAAAGCCACAGCAAAATCAAACATTTTTGGCTGCAACAATCACAACAAAACCCTGCAAAATCTTTTATGGACTGGCTAGGATACTTTCAGGATGATTTACATCTGCATGATGCTCTCTGTTAATGCATACATATTCATTCATTCATCTTCAGTAAATACTTTATCCCGGTCTGGGACATAGTGGAGCCAGTCCCAGGAACACTGGACATGAGGTACATATACCTTCACATTTAGGGACAATTTAGAGGAGTCAGTCCACTGACTGTTTCTCGGAGGTGAACATGTCATGGGGAGAACGTGCAAAAAATGTTTTCATTTATTTATTATTTTCAGCTGTGAATTGTTTAAAATTAATTATTGACAGTGTATTTTTTTATATTATAAACTTCTTATTCTCTTAACAAACACCACACAGCCTTGCACTATGATTGGTTGAACCTGATCTCATAAGAAATTTATTTATTGCATTCAAATGAAGTAATGAGAAAAATTCTGCATCTGACCCAAACCTTTTAATTCAAATCGAGCTGTGTAAAATTTTAGTTATTTGTATGCGACAATGTTATATTAGTCATTGCATCCAAATGATGTGTATCAGTTTTGAATTCTGTTCTGTAAAATAAAGACCTTATTTTCCGCTCCTTAACTCCTCTCTCATATAAACTTTCTCTGCTTTAAAAAGTGAGCCCCACATCATCCATCTTAAAGGTAAAACTGTAGGTCATTATAGGACTCTGTCTCCAAGTGTCATCTTTATCAAATGCTCTCCCTCGGCGCTTTGTAGTGAAAGTCTGGAAAAATGAGGTTTCCATCCACAAAGGCTCATTCATGATGAATTAATAATCAGGCAGACTAATGGCATGCAGAATGTAAAATGTTTTGAGTCTCATTGCAATTTTCTATTCGGTTTAGTAGCTCACTCCTAATTGTGCCTTGCAGTCAGAGGACTGGATATGGTGCTTCACATCTGAAGTAACCCCTTCTGAACATTTCTGCTTGTCAAGATCCTGCCATCACAAGATTTTTGGATTTAGTCAGAGTTTTTTGGTATAGAGAGGGGAAAATCAGTTGGAAATAGATACAGCTATGGGGGTTTCAATCTAAAATTACTTTACCTGCATGGGATACAGACACAGTAAAACATACTTTCTATGGCATAATTATAGCTATGATTTGATTTTTACCTCATCAGTTGTACTATTTTTTTATAATAAAATATGAGATGAGATGCTACTGAGTACTGTATATAGATAAGTGTGTTAGTAATGTGCTTGGCCACTAAAACATCTTCAACATGCCTTGGCATATTCTAAGTCTGGAGCTGTACTTGTATACACTAGAATACGAGTTGTACAGAACTCGATGGATGGAATATGCAGTGTATAACTCTGAAAAGTGCCATTTGCTTTGACCATATTGAGGATCAACACTTAGTATCTTCAAAGAGCATCATAATTCCAAGGTCTTGACTGGTCAACTAATATTCACTAATTTGGGCTAATATGGGTCTCCCGTAACTGCAGTTCTGTAAAAAAAGAAAAGAAAAGAAATGACCATTAATTTTCCCTCAGTCGTTTAAAAGCTACTCTGCACTTAAGGCAGTGATCACTCTTGATCCAGTATGTTGCATGTAATAATCAATTAAGTGTAATATAATACTGGCTTTAATGTATTACCGCATGTGAATATTTAGGCTTTGAAATATAATCTATTGCACAAATAATTTGCAATTATTAGATTTAGTAACACCACAGTGCCTTCCATAAATATTGGCACCCCTCCTGATAACAGGTGCAAAGTAACATATTAAAAAATAAAAAGGATAACACATGTAGGGCTTCAGATAAGGATTATTTTCATAATCGATTAGTTAGCTTATATAT
>JAFFST010031429.1:57551-79859 GCA_022414735.1 Noturus placidus
AGGAGAAGGTTCCCTGTGCACTGTGGTCTTGCAAGCAGTGAGTGTGGTGGAATTGAGTCTCTGTGGAGGTGGAGAGTTCAGGTTGGATAATCAGTGGATTAAGGGGCTCGTTTTTAGTCAGCAGAATAGTACACGATCCAGGTTTCCTGCAGCCTTTACTCACATATGGCCCTGAGTTGAATGGAAATGAAGGCTGATTAATTCTCTTCAGAGAGATGGGTGCAGACATTGATGCCAGTGGTAAAGCAGAGCAGGAGTGAGTGACGGAGATGGACTGGAGGAATCTATAGTACATAAAAATTTTTATGTTTGGCCTTGGTGATGAGGTGATTGACAATAAGTACAGCACATAATCAAAAGAGGAATATTTAATAAGAGTGTGTACTTTATATGTGGACAGTAAGTATTACATTACTGCTGCCCTGAAAGTCACCCAAGCAAGATTATTGTCCAAGATTATTATCTAATAATATTATCAGTTGTGCAGTCAGGAACTGCTTGCTGGCAGTGTTAATTGTGAAAACTCAGCTGGATGAAAGCTGGATGGTAGCATTTTTAGCTTCTGCACTAATGCACAGTAAAAAACAAATAAATAAATAAACCCTTAGTACACTTTTTTGTTTAATTCTACTTCAATTGCGTTGTCTACTGTCCATGACCAATAATTTCTCTTCTGCCTGCTGTACAAAGTTTTTGAAGACTGCTCTTTTGGCATATTTTTGAGTGATGACTCATACTAGCATACAGTGCTCCAACATTTGCCTCAAATTAGCCTACAGTAATTGCATTGTAGGCTAATCAGTAATTGATTGACATACTGTATATCCCCATTGCCTGTTGCACAATATACATCCCTGTACATTTTACGCAGCTATATGCACTGAACAGAAATGAACATGGATACACACATGCCCAGGCACACCAGAAGAAATACTAGTGGATTTAGCATTCGGGACATACTCTTATTTGCTCTCTCATTCAACTGTGGAAGAAACTTCGAGTGGAAGCGAGCTCTCTGCAGGCTCTCTAGCTGTAATGGCATGAGAGCACATTACATTAATCTGACTAATGATCTATCGCATTGAATAAATAAATCTACAAGAGCAATAATGTACTTTAATAAGAAAAGCTAAAGGCCATTTAGATGAAAAATTACCTCTCAAAAGTCTTAAATCAAAGAATAAATCAGATTTTCTTCAAATTGGTGACAAAATAAGTCATTTGAGGCTGATTTTAATAATCGATCAATTGAATATACTTCCTAAAACGCTTCCTTGAGATGATAAGAGCATAATCACACATAAGTGGTAATAATAATGTGCAGTGTTTGTAGAATTATTTTTATGGGCTGTTGTCCACCATGTTAGACACTAATGTACATTTTACTGCCTGCATTTAAGAAAATGTGCTAGTTTAAATGATTTTGTCACTTTTTTATTTTATTTTATTTTATTTTATTTTATTTTTAAATTATGATCCAGTTTCAGCTAAAACCATTTGGTTAACAAAGGATCATAAAACACTTCGCATGATCGTCAGGCTAACTAATGAGTTGGTTGTTAGTATGCCAGTGGCTTCTTTCTTTTTCAGGACATTCCAAATTATTGTATTGGCTATGGGCAATGCTTATGCAAAGGCTCTGATGGATTTTCCCTCCGTTCTCAGCTTCAAAATGACGTGCTTTTCTCTCATAGACAGCTCTCTGGTCTTCATGTTGCTTTATCTTGTTTTTTTTTAAAAATATAGTCTTCAAAGGTGACACCTATGACTCAAACCCAATGTAGACATTCAGAGCTATTAATTCTTTAAATAAAATGGCACACCTGTGCAGCAAGAACATATGTTAAAATGCATCAGTTTACATGATAAAATATTTTTCCAATATTAATTATTTTTAGCACATCTAGATGTAAATATGCTGAAATTATGATTTACCATCATATTCATCTTTTGATCTCAAACCCAAATGTCATCAATGCATAGTGAAATTAATAGAATTGGCCTTGCTGTTCCAACAGGTAGGCTGATCAAATTAATTATTTATTCTATTTTCATATGATCACTTGCTTATCACTCAGAATTCTCTCTCTCTCTCTCTCTCTCTCTCTCTCTCGCACAATAAATTAGTTTATTTTATTTATTTAACTAGTTCCACACACAAGAGCATTTTAAGGACAAAAACCTGACAAATATATTGAAATAAAACATCCGATCAATGTCTTAAGTTGTGGTAACTGTGGTAACTGTGTTATAAATAGACTCTGGTCCATTGAATTATCAGAAAATAATGGACACCCGAGGTGTAACGGCCACGACACGAAGCTCCGTATTACTAATTTACCTTGGGTCATTGTCAATTATCTATCCATCCATCTTCTACGGCTTACTCCTTTATCAGGGTCACGGGGAACCTGGAGCCTATCCTAGGAAGCATCGGGCACAAGGCGGGGTACATCCTGGACAGGGTGCCAGTCCATCGCAGGGCACAATCACATACACACTCACACACCCATTCATACACTATGGACACTTTATACACGACAATCAGCCTACCATGCATGTCTTTGGACTGGGGGAGGAAACCGGAGTACCCGGAGGAAACACGGGGAGAACATGCAATCCCCGCACACTCATGGCGGGACTCGAACCCCGGACCCTGGAGGTGTGAGGCGAACGTGTTAACCACTAAGCCACCGTGCGCCCCCCTACATAAACAAGGTTTGTCTGAATCTGACTCCCGGTAACAAATATTAACACACAAAATCCATCATTGATATGTCTAAAATAAATTTGCAAAACAATTGAATGAAACAAAAGAAGATATTGTGAGTTTCTCTTGTGACCCCATTTGTGAATCAAGCAACCCCTAGTTTGGGAACCCCTACTTTAATGAGTCAGGAGCTCTCATAGAATATAAACAGTTTACTGAAATAACTGGATTTTCACAAATACTGCATTTCTTATGCAAATTTACGAATACATAAAAAAAAATGAGGCTTAGTGACCGAGTCATTGAGCGTTTGCTTCTACATGTAATGTTTATCCAGTTTCAACTTTGTTTTGTCTAGTTATTGTGTCTGCCTTTGCCTAGTCCAGTCTGTTTGTAAATTGTCTGACCCTTTCACTGCCTAACATTTCAGATCACTTCTGATCATGTCTTCCTGCCTGTGTGTCCAAACCTGCTTGAGTTTGTTAGACTTGAAATGTCATTATTAAAAGGGCTTGTGATTTGCTCTGAAAAAAACCATGCTACAGTGTTAAAATAACAGCTGTAATTTTCAGTAATTAGTGAGCTAATTTCCTTCCTTTTTTCTTTTTGTTCAAAAGCAAACTTGCGCTGTGAAGCACCACTGTTGCAACTCATTTCTCTTTTTTTTTCTTTCTTTTTTTCTTTTTTGCTGCACTGCACTTGCCACTTGTGTCATCTGTCCAAACAATCTGGTGGTAATTTGGAAATGTAAAAAACAGATGTTCTAAATAAATTTTGTTTTTAGCATTTTGAAGTGGACAGTGATTCCCTGAGAAACCACAGGACTGGTAATGAAGCAGCCTAATTGATCTTCACAATTTTAGCCAAATTAGTGTGCTGTCTTTTTTGTTTTGTGCTGTCCACAGCTAGTGTCAAAACAGGCTAATAAAAACATATTTAAATGTCATGTAGATCAGTATAATATTGTAAATCCATCCGTGTTGTGTAAAATGTCAACCAGCGAGTCTGATTTAGGTGTAGTCTGTTAGGATTTCACACTGTGAAGTGAAACTATATTACCAGCTCTTCCTCACTGCCGCTTAGTTTGAACCTCTTTATGCAGTTATTGAAGCAAATCAGTACAGAATGAGATAAAGTTGAATAAATAACTACAGCTCCACAAAAGAGAATATGAGCTGTGACTATTATTCTACTTTAAGCAAGAGAGACACTGAGAAAGGAGGGTGACAATAGAAACTTTCATATCTGTAAGAGAGAACATCAGCTTATTAAATCTGTCACTTAAACATTCCTCTAAAGTATGAGTGTGTTATGAATGATGCCTTTTTATCTCCATTGATCAGTAAGATTAAATGAGTAGTCATAATGCTGAAGAAGAATTGAATTGTGGTCTTAAGATCCCAACAGTGTCCTCCACAGCTTGTAAGGAAAATATACACTCATAAAACTGCATTATTTATAGTGGAGCCTTGGACTAGGGTTGGGTGATGCCACAAAAATATCATATCAATATACACTCATGAAGCACTTGATTAGAAATACTATACTAATACTGGGTAGGGCTTCCCTTTTCTCTCAAAACATCCTCAGTTCTTAGTGACACTGATTCTAGTCTATGTTGACAAAATCACATCATGCAATTGCTGCACATTTTTCAGGTGCATTTTCATGCTGTGAATCTTCCATTCTACCACACCCCAAAGGTTTTCTGTTGGATTTAGTGACTGGGAAAGCACTTTCATGTTCAAGAAACCAGCTTGAGACGATTTTTGCTTTGTAACATGGTGCAAAATCATGCTGGAAGTTGTGATTAGAAAATGGGTAAATTGTGGCCATGAAGGGATGCACATGGTTAGCAGCAATGCTCAAATAGGCTGTGGCATTCCAGCAATGATTGACTGGTATTAACTGGCCCAAAGTGTGCCAAGAAAACATTCCCCAAAGCATTACACAACCTCCACCAGCCTGGACTGTTGACACAAGGCAGGTTGGGACAATGGATTCATGCTGTTGGTGCCAAATTCTGACCCTACCATCTGTGTGCCTCAGGAGAAATCGAGATTCATCAAACCAGGTCACAATTTTTTTTTTTATTTTTTTTTTTATTAATATTCAACTGTTCAATTTTGGGGAGTCTGTGACCACTGCAGCCTCATATTGCTATTCTTGGCTGACAGATGTGGAACCCAACATGGTCTTCTGCTGTTGTAGCCCATCCACCTCAAGGATTGATATATAGTGCGTTCTGAGAGACTTTTCTGGTCGTCACAATTTTACAGAGTGGTTATCTGAGTTACTCTAGCCTTTCTGTCAGCTCGAACCAGTCTGGCCATTCTCACTTGCCCTCTCTCATCCACAAGGCATTTCCGTCTGCAGAACTGCGGCTCAATTAATGTTTTTTTTTTCTTTGTTGTACCAGTCTTAGTAAGCGCAAGAGACTGTTGTGTGTGAAAATCTCAGGAGATCAGGAGTTATATAAATACCCAAACCAGCCCATCTGGCACCAACAATCATGCCACAGTTAAAAATCACTGAGAGCAAATTTTTTTGACCATTTTGAAGCTGCTCGCCCATATCTGCATGATTTTATGCATTGCACTGTTGCCACACATTTGGCTGATTAGTTAATTGCATGTATGAGTATGTGCACAGGTGTTCCTAATAAAATGTTCAGTGAGTGCGTAGTTTTGCTAACAAACTGGAAAAATTGACTTTGATGATGGTTTTTTAAACTCCAAAAAATAAACCATGTAAATAAATTAACAGTTATTCGACTTGAATGTTTCTGTACAATTAAAAATATATTTTTAAAGATTCATTAAACATGTTTAGCAATTTAAAAAAATAAAAATGTGAATACAAATTGTATAAAAAAGTACAAAATGTAAACATTTAATGACTTTAAAGATTCAGTACAAAAAAAAACAATTTACAACTTCTCAGGTTCAGAAAAACATCAATATTTTTTAAAAGATTCTGGCCACATTCAAAGATTCAATAAAAGTTTGTAATATTTCACAGTGTTAAAGATTCAGTACAAACTTATAACAGCTAATTCAGGGTCTTCCAAACAGAGTTTGGAATTGTTACAAAATATTGACAAAAAGTGTTATTGTGTCATAATTTATCACAATATACATATTATATCATCATATTGCCTAGCCATATTCATGTTAAGCTTTAGCGAATAACAACAGCTGTTTGAATGCGTTTAGCTGACACTTACATGTTCTCTAAATCCCAGGAAAAAATAGAGAAATGTATTGTTATAATAGCTTAAGTAGCTATTGTTCTACAGGGCTTCCCAGAAGTCTCCATACAGTATATAGATGACTATGTACTGTGTGCCAGCACCACATCAGTTGTGCCCTCTTCAGTGGATGTTTGTGGACGTTCACTTCTCGATTGGCCTGCATTATGTCCAGTGTTTTTGAATTGCTTAATACTGTAAGTCGTGTGTGAAGTGCTTGTCAAGTTTCCTGTTAAAGTCCATCGCAACCTTGTGACATCTTCCTGATCCAGCCATGAGAATGATTTCAATGTGTTTTTCTTTTGTCAAAGTCATTCTTAAATGATATCTGAAACAAAATTACTATAAAGTAAATTTGAAAAAAAGACATTTTGCTAAAAAGGTGTTAATTTCACCAATGTATGGAGACTTTTGGAACACACTAAAGAGATAGGTTGAGTTATTCTATATTAAAAGGGTACAGAAGGACAGCTATGTTAGAACCTGTGCTCTTGTTATTTGGTGTCCATAGAGGGATTTGATCTGCTTCCAAAAGTTCTTTGAACAATGTTGTTGGCGTATAGCCTACAAAGACCGAAAGCTTTCAAGAGTATTAATATGAGGAAGTCTGCAAATGTCCTAAATATAGCCTTCTCTTTGAAGGTATCCAAAAGGTAGAGTGAATGTAGACCACATGGTTAAGTGTTGATTTGTCTGATTTTACCTAAATATAGGGCAATAACGATCCTCTTTTTCATTCAAAAGGATTTGCCGTTAATTACGTCATAGGAGGTGAGCCATCTGTATACAGGATCATAATAGACTATTCATTTCCATCTATTTTAAGTCATAGATAAAGTGTTGTCCTAACGCAAGTACTGTAACTGTCCTTTGAAAGTAATTTAGTCCACGATGAGATTTTATCAGTTTATATATTTCCTCTCATATTTTTGTGCGCTTCTGTGCAATTTCAACAACAATATGTGAATCAAGCATGAGCTGTGATGTTCAATTTATGAACCAAATGCAAATTTACTCACATAACTGGGCTTTTTGTTGCCATGACAACCTGTCAGGTCATGAGTTGGCGTGCTGTAGGTGGACCTGTTGATCTCGGGGTCCCGCTTCTTTAATGTCAAGGATTACCATCTGTCTGAAGAAAAAGGGATTTCTTGTCTGTTTGGTTCTGAAGAATATATTAATCTGGTTATTTTATATTTTTGCATATCTAGCATTCAACATTAGGGAAAGTTAGAAGAACAATGGATAGATATCTTGCCATGTCCAAACTGTAGCGGCAGCGGAACATACTGTATGTGTTGCTTTGCATTAAAACTGTAAATATTAGTTCCCATGACTGAGATGTGGATAGTGTAAGGTGCTTGCTGGCTTTGGTATGGATGGTAAAGTGTGAAATGCTCTTATAAAAGTGGAAACCTTTTGAAAATGATGAATCTAGGTGTCACAGTCTCTCCTCACATCTGACCGTTTGCTTGGTGCAATTTACTCAACCCCATTCTAGCTATTACCCAGACAGAGCTGTCAGACAAGTGGATGCTGCTGACAATTTTCCTAGAAGATGCTGAGATCCCATTCGATCCAGCCACCAGTTGGGAGCTGTGCCACTGCTATGTGTAGCCACGGCCAACTCTCAGTTTTTCTTCCTTCCCCTGGCAGCACCCTGCAAAGATGGTAATTGCACTGAGCATGCTGAGGAAAGACAGTCTCATTTTTAAAAGTGATAGACGCAAGCTACTTACCAAACTCATTGTCATTTGCCTCGCTTGATGCCAACATTTATGATGTTACAAGTGGATACTTGGCATCAACTGCTATCATGCCATGTTTAACCTCTACAGATACGTGGATGTAGCTAGAACGCTGCCATCACAATATTGTGTCGACCTGATCTGACACAATATTGGCAGGAATCATAACAAGCAAAAGCAGTTTCAAATTACAAGTTCAAACTACAAGTTACATAGAATGATAAAAGTACTAACTGGTAAATTGCGCACTTATATAATGCTTTTATCCAAAGCACTTTACACTGTGTCTCATTCACCCATTCACACACACACACACACACACACACACACACACCAATGGTAGCAGAGCTTTTTATTTATTTATTTTTTACAAAATGTAAAATGTGTTAATTATTTTGCCACTATGCAACCTTGCTTATTAATCAAGTCAGGTGGGTTTTTATTGTTATTCATTTATATAGCTTGTATACAGTACATTGGAACGTCAAAATGTTGTTTCTCCAGGACCATGGTGCAAAACATAACAGTACGCAAGACTACATAAAATACAAACAGTGTGAGACGAGTGCAGGACAATAAATACACAAAACCTGAGCTGTGCTATTATTGTGACAATCTTTGTATACTATTTGCCTAAATACATATTACATGTATAACATTTTTGCTTATAATACAGCATGACTTAAATTTCATTCAAATCTGATTGGTCATGTTGAAATGTTGATCAAAACGTTGATTCACAGCAGCAGTAATTTGACAGTAAATCACATGTTTCTATTATTATACTTGTTCTAATATGATATTGTTTCTATTATAGTAACAGCTAACTCAAAATGACTTGTATGGTGGATGCTCGACATAACCTAATACATAATGGATTAAAAACATCCATCCATCCATTTTCTATACCACTTATCCTACACAGGGTTGCAGGGAGCCTGGGAACGTGGGGCACAAGATAGGAGAATCCCTGGACAGGTTGTCAGACTATTACAGGACACAATCACATATGGACAATATGGAAATGCCAATAAGCCTGCAACACATGTCTTTGGACTGGGGGAGGAAACTGGAGGACCTGGATTAAACCCCTGAAGCATGGGGAGAACATGCAAACTACATTCACACAGCGTGGAGGTGGAATTTGAACCCCCAACCTCGGAGGTGTGAGGCAAACAAGCTAACCTCTAAGCCACCGTGCCCGCTGGTTTAAAAACATGTCGTTATTTAATACTGAAAAACATAATCATAAATATGGTGAGACTTTCTGTAAGGATGCATTTATTTTGCATTAGTGGAAGGAGGATCCAGTGTCAGAGGTAACGGGCCACATCACACCACCCTATCGTTGATTATTTTCTTATAACAGTACGTCCTGTTGTTGTTGTTGGTTTTTTTTTATTATTTTTTTTTTTATCACCCACCCTTTACATGTACTGTACTTTATAGAATTTTTACATCAGTAAATACAGGGAACCAATCCAATCTCCAGGCTCTCTGTGGAGGGGTTGCTTGTTTTTTGATGAACAGGTCCCTACAGTATGTGACTCACTCCACTGGCAGAAATTTGATCTTTCAGCTGCTGCCGTGGACATACTCAGGCAGACAAAATTGTGTATCATCTCAAGTTAGAGGGATGGAGCTATTAGTAATGATGTGACTTCCTTCACTTAACAAACATCAGCACTGTCTGTTAGGGGTAGTCTACCAGCATCGGGTTCAGCTAAGTTAGATATCAGAGAGGGAATTTTAGAGAGAGTCTGGCACATCAAAAGAAAGAAATAGAAAAAGAAATAGCGATTTTGCAAGAGAGGAAAAGAGACAAGAAAGGAAAGAAAGGGAGAGAAAGACAGACATCAAGAAGCAAATATCCCCAGATGATCTCCAAGCCTCTTGCCTTATTCTCGTTTCTCAGTGCCATAAGAAATGAATTGCTACCAAATGCAATGTTTTCAACAAATCCTGGGAGTTTTCTTCACGATCACATCTGCAATAAGACCACCAGGCTAAGATGTGAACAGCAACACACAGCCAAGGAGGAAATCCAGAGATGAAGGCTGAGGTATATATGTGGGATGAACTGACTTCTTTGGAGGTAGCGGCCCACACAGTGAAAAGTACAGAACACATGGGCCATGTTGAAAACAGACTGAGGGATCAGAGGCTCAAATGTTTCATATCCCATTTGATTGCCAAGAATGGAGAAGTATTGTCCATACTGATGCTACCTATCGTCCATACTGATGCTACCTAGGGACCAAAAAACAAAAAGTTGGGATTTGTGCTTAAACCTTTTTAAAATGGAATTCCCTTTTTGCACTAAGAATAAGTTGTCTGTGTTACCTCACACATTAAACCCTACGGTGATGTGCCAGGAGTCTAAATATGCCTAAATTAAAGCTTAGAGTTAATAAGCACGACCTCAGTCAAATCCTCTGTATGTTGTACACAGCACTACAACAGCACTTGATTTCTATTCCTAACCTTATTTAACTACATACAACAAAGGATGTTAGAATATATTGTTTATGTTCTGTAGTCAGTCAACATGGTGTGCTGTCAGAGAACTGCCTAAGCAGGTACAAGGGACAGAAACAGGAGGAGGTGCTGCTGACGTGCCAGGTAATGATCAAAGCCTTCATTTCCTGTCATTTGTGTAGAGCCGCGCATCTGGCTTCCGATCTTTAAGCTGAGCTTGGAGTGCTATCCCGCCCCCATATCGCTGCAATGAAATTCTCCTTACTTTTATCCCAGGCTTTGTGTGCTTTGATTGGTGATTAAATGCGTTCCAACATGGCTGCATATGTCATACTTTAAACTGCATATGTTATAGGAAGAATAGAAATCCATTTATTATACATGCTGTTCTCTTATACACATAAATTAACACAGGAACATGTTGGAGAAGTGAACGATTTCTAATGCATGATGGAGAAAACGGCAGACCCCGATCTAGAAGCGGGCCCAGTATATGAACGAGTCGAACCAAGTAAACAGTACAACTATCACAGGAGCCCTGGAGCAGATCCTCTGTTGTGGACAATCACACGCATTTTATGTAAATAATTTAGCTGAAGGCAACTCATTGGACCAGAGACTAGCTACAGAGTTACTGTAAATACATTCAATCCATACAGCTGAGGGTTTGTTTTTTTGTGTGTGTGTGTGTGTGTGTGTGTGTGTGTGTGTGTGTGTGTGTGTGTGTGTGTGTGTGATCGAATACTACTTGAATTGGCAAAATTGCACAAAATTGTTTTGCACTGTCTTTCATGATGATATTTGTTGGTAAATGAGACTTTTTAGCTGTACTCATGTTTGACGCAAAGAGGGCTTTGGCTGAACATGCATAGTGATGACGTCACATGATGTGGCTTGGCCCAAATCTGCGGTCACAAAAAGTCTCAGTTTAGTTTATTTGATTTCATTGATTTATAAAGCACATATAAAACAACAGATGTTGAAACCAACATGCTGTACAAGAAAATAAAAAAAAGAATTTAAAAAAATTAAAAGAATAAACAAAAACCAAAAACATTTTCACCCTCAATTAAAACATAAAGAATACAAAAAAGTCTTCAAAGAGGATTTAAACACAGAAACGGACAGGGAAGATCTAATGTGGAGAGGAAGACTATTCCAAAGCCTCCGAGCAGCCAACGAGAAAGCCCGGTCACCTTTAGCCTTAAACATGAACGAGGAACTGAGTGTAGTGATTGACTGGATGATCAAAGTTTTCTTGAAGCTGTGTACGGGGTGAGACGATCACAAATATACTGCGGAGCAAGTCCATGCAAAGCTTTAAAAACAAGAAGCTAAAATGTTTAAATCAACACGGAACGTGACCGGTGACCAGTGAAGAGAAGTGAGCACGGAGGTAATGTGCTCATGTTTTTTAGAGCAGGTCAATAATCTGTGCCACATTTTGTCTTCAGAAGTCAAATTAGGTCAGCTTAGTTAAGGATCTAAATCTGAGGTCACTGCAATAAAATTTGCCTCACTGAATTGGTTTCCTGCATAGTATGGCAAGAAAAGTAAGTTTGATAGCTGTTGGCATGTTAAAGCCTGACACTGGGACACTATGAAGTAAAGCTGCTCCTCTGCTCCTCAAGCATGATAGATTACCATCCTAGCTTTGCTGTCTTTCACCTGACAGTTAGCACATAGTGGATCACAAGATTAGGAGACGTCATGATCTTCAGTCTGCCAGCAAGCAACAAATTCATGAGACTATTTCAGGAAAGCACAATCAGAGAGGCATTGCATTTCTGTGCCGAGGTAGTAACGGAGTCAGAGGAGTCAGTGAGAAGAGAAACTGCAGTTCTGAATATTAGTAAATGGAAGGAAAAACAAATGATGTGGGCCACAAACATAAAACCAATCAGGATAAGAAGGGGTCTTTACTTGATCAATTCAGAAAGATGCTGCTCTTGTACTAGCAGTTAGGTGTTCTAGATTAGGCATGTATGTGGTTTGGGGGGAAGTCAGTTTGGAGAAATCAGTGAAGCAAGATGGCACGTATATTTACAGAATTTAGAAGACTGAGGTTAAAGTCCAAATTGGTTTTGTTTGTATGTTTGTTTGATATTGTGCAGTGAAATTGGGAATCTCATCTAATGGTGACTGATGTGTTTCTTTTCTCCATACATATGTATAAAAAATGAGAGTTAGTATATCAATTTAATGGCTGCATGAAGGTTCCCTAGCATTATGTTTTTATGATGAAGTCTGTATGGACTTCCCTAAAGTCAACAGTTTCACTGAACACTAAATGCCTTTTATACCTCTTCAGTGACTAAAAAACAAACATTGACCTAGCTTGCAGACATATCCGTATTGCATTCATGTGTGCAAAGGACTAAACAGGTCCTTAGCTTCCTGAATTTTTACCGAAACTTAACTTGTGGCATGAATATTTACGTTCTTGCCTTCAGTTCATGCTGTTAGAAGTGACATCAAGCCAGTAATCACTTTAATGCTGGACACTAACCGTTTCAGCTGAAGGATTCTATTAAAGCTACATTTTCTTCTAATTATAATCCATCACTCTTGATATTTGATAGTTGATATTTGTTGTATCAATAGTTATTTATGTGTGTGATCTCAGAAAAATATATATCTGGTCAAGCACAAAGAATAAATGAACAGAATGCAGTGTCGTTGCTTAAAAAGTAGATGGGATGCAAATATAATATTCATGTTTTGAAATATTAAGATTGCTGTTTTGTGAAGTTCTTGAGGTCATCCTATTCAAAGCTGACTGAGTGGCTATGAGGTGATGAAAGAGAATAAGATATAGACATGTGTGAGACAGTGCGTAGGTAGTGTGTTACCTGAAGGTCTCAGTTTAAAATTCAGTGAGCGAAGGCTGCCGCATGTCAATTACTTCACTGTCCCATCCTGCGGAAATGGACATTCACGCTCACAGCCACGGGGGATTGCAAATGACAGTCTATTTTTATATGCATCACTGTAGTCCCATACCGCGCAGCATCACAGGATCTGCTGATGATTGGACTTGATAGACCTTGAATCAGGGGAGAAAAAACTATGCTCAGCCTGTCTTTGGCTAGCCTTCAATGTCATAGAGTATATGTTTGAAATGTATTTTGTTTGTGTCATGTCATATTGTGTGGTTGTTTAGGAGGTTAAGGGGTGATTAGAAGCGTAGGAGTGTAAAACAATGACACTGTATCTGTATCTGAATCTGTTCAGTGTTTCAAATATTTATTCAGATTTAAACCAGAAGTGGGCATGGTCTTAAACCATAACCTTACCACTATGTTTTTTGGAACCACTGGAAGCACCACAGCGCTGCTGAAAAAAAAAAGTTGTTGTTCATTTGGCTGCTCCCGTTAGGGGTTGCCACAGCAGATTATTGGTCCGCATATTTGATTTGGCACAGGTTTTACACCAGATGACCTTCGTAAGGCAACCCTCCCATTTTATCCGGGCTTGAGACTGGCACTGAGTGTAACCCAGTGGATGGGTTGGTTCCCTGCCGCTGCAATGAGAGCGCGGGACCACCAGTGGATGCTGAATTAAAATGATTTTTTACATTTATTTTAACTTATTCTACTCTTAAACTTCAGTCAAGTTCATAATCTGTCTCAGCCAGATGTCCTGTGGAGTTTTCTAGCAAATTTTCTAATCTAATGTGACTGAGTCAGCAAGCTGACTATCTTTCCAAACATCAATGTCTTTCCAAAATAAATGATTTTTTTGTTTTTTACTGCTGACAAAAACACCCACCTAAGAATATTTTATCAGATTTACTTTAACTTTAGGGTTTGTTCAATGCCAGAAAGATTAGAAAAGTTCATTGGACATGATAAAAGAATCTACAAAGCTTGGTTGCAGTACTACCGCTAGTCAAAATGGCACCCTTAAGCAGCATTTCATTATAACGGCTGTATAGAGCTTAGTAAGGTGGTGTTTAGGATAGGCTACTGCCGATAGACAAAAAAGGAAAACGAATAGTGCACCTCCTATTCATATTCATATTTGCACCCTTCAAGCTCATGCCTGCATCACAGGAAAGTAAAAACCTCCTGCTGATGTGGTGTTCTTTTGGTGTTGTTGTTTTGGTTTGTTTGTGTTTTTTTTTGCATTGTACAGGATTCCAGTTCTGAAGTACGGCTCTAGTCTCAATGTGATGCACTGTGAACTTTTCTGGCATTGTGCCTCCTATCTGTATTTCTTTTTATCCCTGTGTATATCTGTATTTTTATCTATTTAGAACACAGTATCTGTTCAAGCTAAATATTGCATTAATGTTTAGTTACATTTTTTTTATTATATTTAAAGTAATTCTCAGTATCAACAAGGGCTGTCTTGCAGTAGCCTCATGTCAGTTTCACAATAGTTATCCTTTCTCTGGTTATAAACCATGAAGTTTCTGAAATATAACCGTAGCACATACAAGTCACAAAGCAGACAGAGTGGAAGACTTTGAGACCCTCAAGGCAAATATTTCGCTTAACCATCAAGAGCATATTAGAACCAAGTTAATACGGGAGAATGTTAATCCTAAATTCTTTCACATATAAAGACAGATCTTCATTCATCAGATGTAGAGGCACAGTGATCAGAGGTAAGATATTCTGTCATAATATGTGTACAAAACAGCCTCTAAAAACGGGTATTTCAGTGGCTAAGCCATACTTCTCAGTTACTCGCAGGGATGTGGGGCCAGATGGAGGTTAAATAGGAGCTGCTGTGCACCAGGCTTCTTGCCAGTCAAATGTGATTGCTATGCGGTGCAAATTAACAACAAATTAAACAGATAATTAAACAGTCAATCAATATGACATATTCTACTGTGCCGCCAGGTAAAGCGGTGCCGCGGGTGAAACTGTGAAAATAAATGGACTGTATGATAACAATACAAGCCAATATTAAATCATAGTATATGTTTTTTTTAAAAAAGCTGCTGATTATTAAATGACATAACATTGTATCATCCATCAGTAGTTTATCAGAACAGCATAGAAATATCGTTCCTAAGATATTCTTTTGACTTCACTTGTCATGTTTGACTTGTAAAAAGAATTCTACTGTTAATAACCTTTTTTTTTATGGGACAGTTTTTATTCTTGTGACATCTTCTGTACTCATAAAAATGAATCATAATATAGTAACTCAGATATCTTGAACATATTGTATTGTCATACGAGTATATATTCATACTCCTGAACAATATGTAGGTGAGAAGAGGTATAGGCTCATAACACATCGCTGTTTAATTCCATATTGACGAAAAGGTGTTGATGATTTTTTTTTAAATATACATAAACTCTGATCATATTGTGACTGTAATTCACATCTCAGGTTTGTATTAGTGTGCTCGTTCTAATACTTTAATCTTTTCTGTATTAACAGCGCATTTACAGGGACTTATATGGCAGATGCTCCATATAATATAAGGCTAATAATAAACTGATTTAAAAAAACATCATCAGAACAGAGGGCTTTGTGCTTTCCAGTTTTTCAGTAACATGGTGATCTGTGTTGTCTTATTAACATCAAGAGAGAGAAACAAAGAGAAGCTGGAGAGGGAATGACTGTTTATAACTGCTCTAATGTAAGCGATAATTGGAAATAATCTCAGGGACGTCCCACAACATTAATGTAGCTATAAACAGCTAAAATACAATGTATCAACCATCAATTAATTAAAAATGTGTAATAAATGGCAAATTATTGTTGTTTTAGCAGAATTCAACACTTCCAGATGCAGTGCGGTTGCAGGAATATTATCGACTTTGGGGTAGTAATGGTGCTCTGATTTGTGTCTCTCTACATCACATCACCCAGTCACTGATTATTTTATATACAAGTTGGGTGATGGTTGAAGGTTGATCTGTGAAGAGAGATGACATTGGTTAATGGTTAGCATATTTGCCTCACACCTCCAGGGTTGCGGGGTCAATTCCCATCTCCACCCTGTGTGCGTCGAGTTTGCATGTTCTCCCAGTGCTTCGCGGGTTTCCTCCGAGTACTACAGTTTTCTCCCCCACTCCATAGACATGCTTTGTAGCTAGACTGGCATTTCCAAATTGTCCATAGTGTGTGAATGTGTGTGTGAGTGTTACCTGTGACGGGTTGGAATCCTGTCCAGAGTATCCCTGGCCTCATACACCAAGTCCCATGGGATAGTCTCCAGACTCCCCGTGACCCTGTGTAGGATAAGCGGTACAGAAAGACGATGGCTGGATAATGTAAGTGATAATAGGAACTAACTTTTCTTGCTGATTCTCCACAAAAATAATGTAACGTCAAACAGTTAAAAGCATGACGTGGTGTTCATTAATAAATTCAGTATTATAACCATTAGGAAATAGCTGTAGTGTAAAGCAATAATGCGCTTTGACATGCACTGTTATTTGAAAATATTCACCTTTACTTAATGCACACTAAAATCTCGCATTTTATTTACACACCGAGGTCCAGAATGTACACACAGTTGTCACGTGAAGGAGGTTAGGACAGATGCAAGTGCAGATAAGAGCTTTATTATAGGAGAGAGAGGCAGACAAATCCAAAGCGTGAAATATAGGAGTGGTAAAACAGGGCAAATGTTCAGACGATCGGCAAACAGGCATAAACAAGGGAAAAACGAGGACAGAGTCAAAACTATGGCACAGAAACAAGGAACAAAGGCTTGGCATGGTGATAAAACTCAATACTCCGTGATGAACAAAGAGACACGAAGGGTTTAAATACTAAATGAAATCAAGGGTTAAACACACAAAAAAAAGCTGAGCACAATGATGACACATAAGGGAAACACCCAACGACAATACAGGGACAGAGACAGGAGAGAAATCATAACAAATGCATGTATCAAACGTTAACAAAGTCAATGTCAATGAAACCCAGAAGCGCGCTTCGAGCTTCGCGAGGGGAAATCGTGACAACAGTGAAAAGTTAACACTATAAGTTTTACCTGAATGCTGGAGATTTTAATATTAATGCACTTGTAAAGCAGATGCTTCAATGTGAATTTAAATGC
Organism: Noturus placidus; assembly: GCA_022414735.1. NCBI lineage: Eukaryota > Metazoa > Chordata > Actinopteri > Siluriformes > Ictaluridae > Noturus > Noturus placidus. The sequence goes on from JAFFST010031429.1 coordinate 74,771, forward strand.
CACACAAACATTTTTTATATGTTATATTTGTATAATATTTCATTTTAAGTGTGCCATCTATGATTTTTTGAATGGCATTGATTTTAGCTATAGTAGTGAATGACATTTCCAGGTGATGACTGTACAGTTTGTTCTAGTATAACACCTTTGCAAGGTTTATTAAAGGCTGGTTTTGCTTTCGTCAGTTGATAAAGGGCAGTTCACGGTGCTGTAATCTCCCACCATGCGCTTTAAACGTGGTGAGATCACACAGCAAAAATGTCAAATGATTTATCGTTGCTCATCTTTTTTATTACAGAATTAGGTAGTCTGTAATACATCACTGGCAGTTGAAGCAGCTGTACAACATATTCCTAACTCACAATGATTTAGAATTCACACAGGAGCCACTGTACAAATGTTTCATATTTTTATCGACGTCTAGCTCTGAGCCTACGAATAATGTGTTTGCCAAAACGTAATAAGAGTCTGTATTTAGGAAGAAAATGTCATTCTGTCTATGAATGAAACCATTTTATTTGCTCAGCATGCTCTTTAAAAGTTTGTCATTGAATCAGTGGAGATTTCAGATCTATCCATGACAGCAATTTGTTCTTTTTCATCTTATATTGATTTTATCTTTTGATTTTATCTTCTTTTTATTCCCCACCCTCACAGCTCTTTTCATGATAGGCATTTAAAGCACTAATTAAGAGCACGCACTGAAATACTGTGAATATGCAAGCGGGTTCAAATTCTTCACCCCTTTCCTCTTTCAGCATGGCAGCTCAAGAGGAATCGAGGGGTCTTCAGCGGGCCCTGCTGTGCTGTGAGGTTCTTCGTGCGTTATAAATGTGTACATTGTATAAGTAACACAATCAGCTATTTTCGAAACAGATCACCATACATGAGAAAATGCACTTTAACCTAGCAGGCTTTGTGTGTCTGAATGCTAAATGGTCCAGCATATCATTGCATCCATTATCATTTGTTTCCCACATTTACTGTTTATATGTTTAGGCTTTATACGTTTCCATCACCAAACACATTTGCACCCAGCCCTCACGCCCGCAACTGATTTATGTCTATGATTTGACTGAGAGAAGGCAAGTAGGAAATTGAAAAAATGGCGGCCGCAGATTGGAAATTCAGCGTTGATTATAAACTGCGAGGAGAAACAAAAAAGGAGCACATTCCTGTTTTTTTTGTTTTTTTTAACTCCGCACGAAAAACGTAGCAGGTGTTTCTGACAGGTGTCTGATTGTGGGTCCCTAGTAGACATTAAAATAGCAAACAAATTGAGGCAGCGTTTGTGCAGAGCTCTTGAATGGAATTGTGGCTCACAGATGCTGTTATATGATCACTGAATGCAGTGAGTGAATAGCACAGGTGCTGTGCAGAGACTGATAGCCAGACACACTTCTAGGTTGTCACAAAAATCCTTGCGAGCCAATGCATTTCGTATTGTCTGAATGATTTCCGATAGAGGTGAAATAAGGTTAATGTCTCATTTAGTAGTAATGCTCATGCTCATTAAAAAGTGCTTTAGATCCAGCGTATTACTCTTGAAGTAGTATTAAAAACACATTTGCAATAAACAAACAAATTCTTGTAAAATGTATAATTGTATAATTTTTTATTCAACAGTAACACTGTGAATGTGGTGTAAAAATTTGGTTTATCAGGCCAGTGCTGGGTGATGGATAAGATCACAGACAGCACTGAGTGCAACTTCAGCATCCTGAGTGCCATTGACCCTGCTGAGAGGATGACATATCCTGTCAGCTCTCTTCATCCTGATGTCCTCATTATCCTCCTCTTCCTTCTCCTGTCCTGCTGATGTGCTTCCTGAGACAGGAACCTGCGCCTTCTGATTCTGAATAAGAGGGATAAATGTGCCATCACTCTTTCTTGAGCATGAAGCATTGCATTAAGTGGAAAGTACTAAATTACTGTACTTAACCTAATCACTTTAGTGGATTTGTGATTTACCTGAATATAATTAAGCATATCTCACGAGTAAGAGCGCGGTTATACTGAATATCAGCACGGCTGTGATGTGGCCGTAAGCACAAACCTACAGAGTGAGTGCTGTAGCTAATCACAGCTGTGCCGATAGTCAGTATAACCGAATGACTGTGAGTGCAATGTTGCTTTTATACAACAGCTCTATAAACAATTAATATTTAAAACATATATTTGCCATATCTAAAACATTAATTCAAATTCATACCAGAGATTTTGGATGCCTCAATTAGTCTTCTCTACATAGGGATCGCCTTTTAGTCTCATTGGTTCTTAGCCCTGATCCTAACCTTAACTTTGACAATTTTTTGTGCACATTGTCTCATGCAACTTCTTATGAAATTGAGCAAAATGAAGTGCAAGACCATGTTCAAACTTCCAAGACTTCACAATTTCACTTTGACAAGTATATTTTTTTGACTTTCTCTTCTAATGGAGTAAGATTTTGATGTAATACTTATACTTTCCCCTCATATATAAGGGATAATATTACCATATAAGGGTTCTGTGGACACCTTGATTAAGGTTCATTAGCCTTAAAACCCAGAAACAGTGGCGGATTCTGGCACAGTGCTTCAAGCGGCACTGTCGTGATATTCTTTATTCTACCTTTGAAATGTGAAGTGAGGGGCACCTCTGCAATTATTGATCACAGCTAAAACAAGATTTTTACAAATTATCTGGATGGACTAGTGTACAAGCCAAGCTGATGATCCTCTGAAGGTAACTGCTCACATTTTACCAAGATGTGTGTATGATTGAGAAGGTTGTATCTTCAGCAGGCTTCTTTCTTAACATCTTTGTGGTATGTATCATGTGCAAATGTCTCTTTAGTTTATTGAAGGTGACACTGTGCAAACTACTTGAAGCTCCACATGTGTGGGGGTTTGTTTTTGTTTTTTGCAGATTTAATGCTTGAAAAGTGGTGAGAGTAATACTATTAATAACATTTACAAGAAGTTGTATAATTTCATGTGGAAAATAGGGATCCAACTGGTTGGTATTTCTTTATGTTCTCCTAGTGTTCATGATTGCCAGTTCCCACCCACTGTATAAATCTGAGTGCAAATCTCATGCAAAATGTGTAATATTATTAAGATACAATGTGGGTTTTCTCAGGGTTTTCCAGTTTCCTCTATCACCCCCTAAACATGGTGGATTGGCTACACTAGATTGTCCCTATGTGTGTATGTGTGGCGATCATTTCAGGAAGTATTCCAGCTTGCCAGTCTAATGATTTGGTCTGTAGATAAAAGTATCAATGAATGAAGTAACAAAATCTATATTCTTTAACCTGTCTCTATCCCTAACCTTAACTATTTGCAGCTTTTCATATAAGTTGGCTTGGGTAAATTATTCCATCCCAATATCTGCTCATAACTCCTCGACACTGCATTTATTTTTCAGTCTGAATAGACAACTTCTGTATTTGTAGACACTCATGATTGGCTAGCTTAACTCTAAACTAAAAGGAAGCGAGGACTAACTCATCCTTCCCACCCCAATGACAGCATTGTCAATCACTGCTGTGAAATAATCCCCTGCCTGCATAGGATTCATCCCCTCCTGTGAAGAGTAGATAACAGTGCACCTCTATCCACCTGAATGGCATCAAACGCTAAATCTGTCTATCGCAGTCACGTCAGGAGACTGACAGTGGTCTAATCACCATCCTGCTGCCGTGTCATAACAAGCGCCAGCTCTATTGACCGAAGCATGTATGGTGTTGAGGCTGAATATGTAGGGGTTGCGAGTTTTCTCGTGAAGGAGTCATTAGCTGCTGGTTCAACCATGAACCATGGTAATGGCCTTTGCTAATGAAGGAACATCACTTGCAGCATTCGAAAATGTGTTTTACTTTGGTGAGGTATACTCGGCGGAAAGGTTACAATTTTGAGGAGTCATAAGCCTCGGTCTCAGATTGAGACTTAGTACATTGATTTGCAGTGATTTGCAAATCTTATAAACCCATATGTAATTCACAATAGAACATATCAAATGTTCAAACCTGGTAAATGTACCATTTTAAGAGCTTATGTTTTTCTTAAAATTGTACATTTGCTCAGTTTAAACATTTGATATGTTTTCTATGTTCTATTGTGAATAATATGGGTTTATGAGATTTGCAAAATCATTGCATACTGTTTTTATTTACATTTTACACGACGTCCCAACTGTTTTGGAATTGTGGTTGTATTACTTGGATAAATTACATTTATGGCTTTTTTCTCTTACAGTGTAGCAATATAAACTATTAAAACAAAATTGATTTTTCCACTTACAACCACCACAACCACCCACTCCGTACAAACACTGTTTCAGTTTGTGTCATTATTACATACATGTCAATTTGTTTTACAAACCTTATAGACCATACCTGCAATCACAGTGTATATTTTCTCAGATCCAGTGTTTTTATTTATTTTTTAATATATATTTAGAACCAAAAATGAGACAGGTTCATTCTTATCTCTAATTAGGAGGATATTACAGAGAAAATTATCAAAACCTTAATAACTGTGAGATGTGTCAAATTTATGTTTTTTTAATGACATTAAAACTAAACCATTTATAACAGCATGTGGTAGTTTCTTGATTACATTTATGGTATGTGGCTGATGTAGTTATGCAGAGTCATTAAACAATAAAACACAAATAATTCCAATAAACTATTCTGCAAACGTCTTTCCTTCAAGAGTGTTCACAGTGAAATCAATATTTTAATTTCAACATGGGATTGGAGATGAAGGTGGATGTAAGTGCAGGCTATTTATTATCAAATTAACAAAGAACAAGACAACAAGGAAGTAACAACAATGAACATGAATGACTACATGGCGAGTGTCACGTTTCAAGATTGAGGTGGAAGCAATCGCAGATATATTACGTTTATTAAATGAACAAACAGCAAAAAGACACCAAGACAACTTGGCAAAAATACTCTGGCAAGAAACAAAACACAGTGACATGGAACAAGGTAGTCTAGGACAAATGAAAGACAGAAACAGTGCAAACAATGGCTATATATAAGTGTGCTCATTAACAGAAACGTGAATCAGGTGCAGGTGGTCATGTGACTTGTAGT
>JAFFST010031429.1:84206-105684 GCA_022414735.1 Noturus placidus
GTTTTGCAAGGAGGAATGGGCAAAAATTTCAGTCTCTCGATGTACAAATCTAATAGAGACATACCCCAAGTGACTTAAAGCTGTAATCGCAGCAAAAGGTGGCGCTATAAAGTATTAATTCAAGGGGGCTGAATACTTTTGCTCGCCCAATTTTTCAGTTTTTTATTTGTTGAAAAAGTTTGAAATATCCAATAAATTTCGTTCCAGTTCATGATTGTGTCCCACCTGTTGTTGATTCTTCACAAAAAATTACACTTTTATATCTTTATGTTTGAGGCCTGAAATGTGGGAAAAGGTCGAACAGTTCAAGGGGGCCGAATACTTTCGCAAGGCACTGTATATGCTAGAGGCCACACTAAAAGATGCAAACCTCTCATGAGCATTAAAAATCAGAAGGCCAGATTGGAATTCACAAAGAAACAAAAAGACCTGGAATCAAGAGTAACCTATACCAAAGTGATGGAAAGACCAAATTCTGGAGAAAGAATGGATCTGCTCATCATCCACAACATACAAGCTCATCCGTCAAGCATGGTGGAGGTATTGTCATGGTTTTGACTTGCATGGCTTATTCCAGAAAGGGCTCACGAATCATTATTGATGATGTAACTCATGGTGGTAGTGGCAGAAGGAATTCAGAAACAGTCTGTCTTCCAATTTACAGAGAAGTGAATCCAGTCTAATTGGGAGGAACTTCATCATGCAGCAAGACAAAGAGCACTGCCAACTTAACAAAGGACTAAATATACGACATGTTAATAATGCATTGTGTGTTTACATTTGGGGATTATATACATGCAGTTATTGAATCAAGCACTTAATAAAAACTCATATTTTAGCCATTTTTCACATTCTCTTATGCAATTCATTTATTCATTGTCCTTGGAGAGTGTCTGATTAAGCAGGCACATTTTAATCAAATTTTTAAAAACCATGAAGTTATGACAGCACAGCTGATTTGAATCCTGACCACACATTTCAATTACCGGTATACTTTTACATTCACACGCAGACACACTGTATTTAATATATAATGTTATGCCCACAGTATTAACCACACAATTAACATCTCCACTGATCCTGATTGTTTCAGATCAAGTGAAGGTTTTGTTCTCAGGTTGAATGTTAGAAGGATTTAGAGCTGTGGTTTGTAGTGAGATGGGATCAGAACAGCCGGCTTTCCTTTGAGGATTGATGAAGGGGTTTTGTGTGCTGCTCCTCCTCCCCCTTTCCCTTACTCAAGCACAGACACCACTAACCACTCCTCTGACCCTTACCTGATTCTCCTGCTCGTTCATCCATCAAAGGATAAATCCAGGCCACTGCATTCGTTTTCAGCAGGACCTACTAGCCACACTGCACGGAGTTCTAGCATGACAGCCTAGTCTGGGAAAAAAAGAAAGAAATGCTGCAGCCGTGACCCTGCGGTGAATGGACAAGACAATGTATGTTCCTAAAGGAGATCTTCTTCTCTTGAGCAGGTTAACTTATTAATCAACACTTTTCTATAGTACACACTTTATGTAGCCCTGGTTTTAATCTGCTTCAGTTACAGTATACACTATATGGCTTTATGATGATGGTCAGGTTTGTGGACAACTGACCATCACACCCATATATTGTTTGTCCCCAAACTGGTGCCACAAAGCTGGAAGCACACAATTGTATATGATGCCTGCTTCAAACCTGTTTCAGCAATCCTGATTCAGCATGACAATGCCCCTCTGCACAAAGTGACGTCCATGAAGACTTGGTTTGCCAAGACTGGAGTGGAAGAACTTGAGTGACCTGCACAGAGCATTGACCTCAACCTCACTCCTTTTGGACCTTTGGGATGAACTGGAACGCTGACTTCACCCAAGCCTCCTCATCCTACATCAATGCCTGACCTCATTAAAGTTTTTATGGCTGAATGAGCACACATTCTCACAGTCACAGTCCAAAATCTAGTGGGAACACTTCTCAGAAGAGTGGAGGTTATTAAAACAGCAAAGGGGGACTAAATCTGGAATGGGATATTCAAAAGGTACATTTGAGTGTTATGGTCAGGTCTCCTCTCACTTGGAGGAAAACTCTATCTGCCCATATGTATGAACTCATAGATGCCCATGATTGGTCGGGGCACTGTGGTTGATAAAGGAGAGACCGAATGCCACCCCTCCCTAAAAGCTTGGACAATTTTGCTCTCTTGGGCTTCTGGCCACAGACGGCTGTGATGAACTCTGAGGGAAAACAATTTTCTGTTGCTCCACTTGGGATCCCTGGTGTTAGCTTCAACTTTTAAGGTTTGATTGGTTTCAGAGCTACCAAAACATTACTGGGTAACAGACTGGAGCTTTTACTACTTGCCTGGAGGAAATACTGTCATGATCTTTAGTGCATTGCCTGATATAGTCATTCCTTCTTCATTTTATGCTACTTTTAGAGATCCGTGTGGCATTATGGTGAATCATGTTCGATTGGTTGAATGGTGAATAACCTCTTGAAGTCACAGGACCTCTCAGAGAGTCTAAATGTACATTCCTCACTTTCATAACTAGATACCTATTACCTTACTCTATTTCACTGTAGTGTCTCAATAATGCATAGTCGTTACCAAATAATTGTGTTGGGTTCAAGAGCACCTTAGCCAAGACCATCAAACCAGGACCATAGGGGGAGCATGGTGATAGTTGTTAGCGGTTAGTACATTTACCTCACACATCCAGGGTTGGGAGTTTGATTCCTGCCTCCGCCCTGTGTTTGTGGATCTTGCATGTTCTCCCCATGCTTCCTGGGTTTCCTCTGTGTACTCCAGTTTTCTCCCCCAGTCTAAAGACCAGCTCTTCAATCGTCAATAGTGTGTGAATGGGTGTGTTAGTGTGATTGCAATTGTGAACTGCAATAGGTTGGCACCCCGCCCAGGTTGTCCCGCGCCCCTGCTGGGACAGGCTCCAGTCTCCTCGATTCCCTGCGTAGAATAATGGATGGAAGGATGGATGGATGGATGGATCTCGGGTGGTGTTGAAAAAATGTTTCAAGTCTTCATTGGTTGAGACCAAGACAACCAAGAAAATTTCACCCCGAGTTTATAAGACCAAGACGATTGATATATGGTCTCAAGACTAAGACTGGTCTCGAGTACCACAACACTTCTGAATAATATGCTTTAAGATTAATAGATAATATTCCGCATTATGCACATGGTAGTGGATTGGTCTCTGCAAGTCGAGCTTAGACATAGCTCTTAAATGCAGACATGTTGAGGATTATCCAAAGCCTAAAACACATCTGTCTTTATTTATCTAAATATCATAGCTCAGTCATCTCGAGAACAAACGCCTTTGGTGTATTCAATAATCCAGCATTTTTAGAGGAAAACAGAAGAAGAGAATTAAACCGTTTTATTGGATTTGTTCTCAAGAATATTCCCCAGCAGACAGTGGGCTGAAACCTTTTCCTGAGCCATTGACAGTCTTTCAAGCCAAGCCTGGAGGTTTCATTTATTTATTTATGTTTTCTTTTTATGTTTTTCCTCCCTCCGCAGTGCCAGTGTGGCAGTCTGAATCCCAAAGTCACGGATGTTTAACCTTAGGCACGGTCGCAGTTTGCGGCAACACTGCATATCTCTTGTGTCTATGACACCCCGTGCCTGCTGTGTTCGCTAATACCCATTCATAAATAAAAGCAATATTATATCCAACATTCCCACATGAGCAGGACATAATAATGTTGTTTACTTGCTTTATTTCCAGTGGTGGTGTGTTATACTGCACCTAGGCCAGGTGATTTGTGAATCATGTTAGCCAAGCTGTTTTCTCATTTATTTATTTATTTTTGTACCTGTGAAAGTGGGAAAATTGAGGTGCTTTTTGTAGTCTTAAATATCAAAAGGGGTTTGAGGTGGCTGATTGCTCGATCATGCAAATTTGCATTGCTTGTTTACTTTCCAGCTATAGTTAAAGGTTGCCTTTCTTATTGTGTGGGAGTTTGAGGTATTTAAAAGCATTCTGGCATTTTTTGGCTGTGGGAATGTAAATCTAAACCAAGTGGATGTGCTTTCTCTAAACAGAAAAAAAAATCAGTTGTGAGCATGAACATGAGCTGATATGATTGAGAGTGTTGCTGATTCTAATTAGCAACAGTTGTAAAAGGTTAGACTTAGTGTGTGGGAGAAGGTGGGTGGTTATGTTTATGCTTGCGTTTGTGTATGTGTGTGTGTATGTGTGTGTGTGTGTAGGCTTAAATCGCAAGCAGATATTATGCCATCAAGAGCTTAGTGTTGATTGCCAGCCTCCATCACCATGTGTTTAGATGGAGAGGTCCGATTAAGTTCTGCCTTGAGCAGCAATTACCAGTTCTCTTCTCCCTGCTGTGATCTGCAGGCTTGCAGCACAGCTGCTTCAGACTCACCAGTTAAACACACGGCCGTGAAAAATCAATACATCCAGAACACCAGGTTTTTAACATTCCCTGAGCAATTTCTAGCCTTTCTGTCTACGTAAATCCGAAAGTATTTAGCATGCTTGTTATAAAGTGTCTACCAAACTAGAACATCATTTGTATCCCTTTTACCATCTTATAACAAAAATTGGTGTAGTAAATTCACCATTCTTAGTATTTCCATAGTTTAAAAAAAAAAATGTTTACATAGTACATGATTGTTTAAAGTAATAACATTGTAGATATTGTGAGCTTTCAGTTTCTTCCATTCCTATAAATGTAAGTGTATTAGTATGATAGTAAATCAAACTCTTTCTAACATTTCCATCGGACCATTTTTCAAATGGCCATTGTCTTACCGGGGTTAGCTTCTGTTTCTGGGGAGGGGTGCTTGGCGGTCTCCTTTACCTTTTTAAGGTCAGCTAAGCTAGCCTCCTGGTGCGTGCTTCTCAAATGTACTTTCTTATTTGTGGGATTTTTCCCTTTAATAAATTGTCCACATATTTCACCACCTTCCACTGCAAGGCACTTGCTTTCATCTGACACACAGTCATTTTCAAAGTAATCCCAAATAGGACTCTACTGCTTTCTTCCAACTTTCGGTACCGCCATGATGCCAGGCGAGGAGCATGGACTATGCTGTGTCCAATTTAACATGGAATGTCGTCATTTCCGGGTTCCCAGTCGGAAATGTCAACTCAAAGATATTTGCTCAATGAAAGACATTGACAAAGATAAAAACTAAGGACATTTACTCTATAATTGTATTTTATTTTAGTTAATTTTGCAACAGACAATACAGTTTTAGTTCGTTATCGTTTTTTTGTAATGCCTCGTTTTTATTTTGATTTCAGTTAACGACAATGTTTTTTCACACCTATTTTTCGTTATTTCATTTGGTTTTGTTTACGATTATAACGTTGTCTCTAACACGCCTAAAGAAAATGCATTTGCATAAATAATAACACGGTTACACTGATTTTACTATTTTTTCTGTTCTTTATCAAGTTTGTTTATATTTTGCTGTTTCCATTACCATATTTGTAGCTGTGATTTAATTTTTTTGTCTCATCCTATGCTGTCCTCATATTGGTGGCTTTTAGACGAGTGTCCTGGCATTAGAAATGGCAGACATTGTCAGAACATGTTGTCTGTCTTTGGTCATGATTGGATTAAATCAGCTGCCGGTGTGCACATTGTGTTATTTGATTGAAGACCATCAATCTGATTACCAAAGAATTATTTTACAACGTGTAAAAGGACGATTTTTTTTTTTTTTTTTTTGTTTGTTTTTATAAGATATTGTGCTGTAAAAGTAGATAATAGTAGGAAAGTCTGTCTTATTAAAGTTTTGTCCCATTTTCTGTATATATATATATATATATATATATATATATATATCATGTTTAAGATTATTTTTCATCGTTATGATCCAAAGTTCTAAGAGATTCTAGGAAGTTTTACAATGCAGGAATCCTAAAAGGGTAAATGTCGTATGAATATGTTGTGTTTTCTTCCTTTGGCTGTACAGCACAGGGTCAGAACCTGGTGACGGCAAACGTGTCCGTGATCGAGGGTGAAACGGCCACCATCAGCTGCTGGGTGAAAAACAACGACGACTCGGTCATCCAGCTCCTCAACCCTAACAGACAGACCATTTACTTCCGAGACGTCAGACGTAAGAATCGCTTCCTACTTTCATTCACATCAGGCACAGATATCTAGATGTAGGCAAGTTTTTTTTTTTTTATACCTTCTTTCTCTTAAACCACTATTTCCGGTCTACAGAGAAGTTATATTTATTTGCCCTGCTCACAGCCTTGGACAATTCATCCTTTGCTTTCTCTTTAAGCCGACAATGGTTTGAACATTTCTTATTATTAGCAAGAGCAGCAAAGCATAGCGTTGTTGACAAGGTCCTTCTAACAACTGACTGACAGTGTGTAATTGTGTTGGCCTGATTAGAGCTCTCCGAATGGACCATTTATATTCCAGCATTGAGATTGTTTAGCTCTTCATTGATGTTCTGCATGCAAAGCATATAATCATGGCTTCTCTGCTTAATAAAGACCTTGATGAGCTGCTAAGTGACGGTCTGACCAGTAATCAGTGTCTTCTTTAGTCCATAAGAGGGAACCTCCTGCAGTTGTAATTCCTGCTGTTGGGGGAACATGTTTTTGAGGCACGTTAAACAGCGATTGTTTCAAATATGAGCACAAGAAAGCTCTATTGTAATTCATATTATGTTGAATTGCACGTGATCGGACTCAAGTAAGCTTTGCTGTGAGGAATATATATGTGCAGTGTGAGGACAGAACACCCATAATGAATATACACAATATGTCCTGAAATTTGTGGACACATGGCCATCATAGCCATATGTGCTTTTTGAACATGCTATTCCAGATTAATCCCACCTCCACTCTTCTGGAGGCTTTCCACTAGATTTTGGAGTGGGGCTGTGGGGATTTTCTCATTCAGCCACAAAAGCATTAGGTCAGGTAGTGATGTTGGCTGAGGAGGCCTTGTGCACATTTGGCATGAATTTGTATTTGACTTTCCAATGGTGCTCAGTGGGGTTGAGGTTAGTTCTTCCCCACCAAACTTGGCAAACCATGCTTTCATGGATCTCGCTTTGTGCACAGGGGCATTGTAGTGCTGGAACATGTTTGGGCCTCTTAGTTCTAGTGAAGGAAAATTGTAATGCTACAGACTACAAAGACATCCTATATGTGCTTTCAACTTTGTGGCAACAGTTTGGTGATGGTCAGGTGTCCACATACTTTTGACCAAACAGTGTAGAATAATTTGTTTCCATATGATATTACAGCGCCTTGTTTAAGTAACAATGGGTCACTTCAAGATTCAAATTTATGATATAAATCCATTTCAGTTCTATATTGTTTCAGTTCTATATTCTAGATCTAGTACCACGCTACACACTAAATGTGGAAATGTTGGAGGTGGGAAGGGGGCAGCATACTTACGCAATGCACTTTTACATTAGTAATGGTTTCTGAGCAACCACCTAATAAATGTATGATTTATCCCCTCAGTAGTTTGCTCAGCTCAGTTATGTTCTATTAAAAGAATGACTTTTTTTCAGTAGTGTATATATTTTTTGAATAAATTATAAATAAATATTGAACAAAAAATTATATTTTTCTTGCTGGTATTACGGATATTATATCTGGCAGTTTTCAAAAATTATGTTCCCTTTCAAAGGGAACTCAATGTTGTGTGAACTTCACGCTGTGGGAAGCTCCCTCGCGCGTGACTGCTATCTGAAGTCTGTGTGAAATTTATAGGCCTGCTATCGTCAGGTGATGTGGAATTTTGTGTCGTGTGACTATTAAACACCACCTGTAAACCAGGTCATCAGCCTTATTTTTCAGCATTATCTTCAGCGAAAGACTGCATGTCAGACTATGTGTGATCACTCCTAAAAACTCTTCACTTCCTCTCTATTTTTTCAAAAATATATGTATATCTCTACCTACTTTTCTGTCCTTTTGAAAAAAAAAAGCATGAGTCAGAGAGAGTTCAAGAACTGTTATTCCTTTCTCTCGTATTATTACTGGAGACGGCGGGGAGACTTTCTGTGTGTATGGGAGTGAACCGTGCTATGGCATGGCTCCGCTCTGACTCTCTCGCTTCTCAGCCAAAGCGAGAAGGGTTTTAAACCTCAGGACTCTGGGCTGGATGCTGTCGAGGCACCTAGCCGGTTCAGATCCTGGGGGTCCCTGAAAGATCTCCCACTTTCCCTCTGACTCTGAGGAGAGAGGAGTGCCAGTGAGAAGGAAAGCACTCCCTCTCACCTCAGAAAACTCCCCTTTTCCCCGGAAGTGCACCATGACATGTCACCAGGCAGACCTGCTGAACTGTGAGGGAGGCACAGAAGACAAGTGTGCTGGACTGCGTCCCCCATTAGAAAGCCAGGGGGACTGGGTGACCATGGTCGCAGCCTGCTAGTAGGCCTGATTTAAGTCATAAAAAGATGCGGTCCTGAGGGGCTGCAGAGGAAGGTATCAGGGAAGGAAATGTTGTTAGTTCTGTTAGCCCCCAGTATTACTGTAGGGCTCCCCGAGCCAATGTCATCCCAAGTGTTCAGTTTCTCTGGTTAGCGAGCTGTCACATGGCAATGAAAATCTGATACTTTCCCTCCAACAAAATGTGGAAAGTTAACGTCACTAAGACCATTTGGCTGTATGGAAACTACTGTCAAATGTGTCACCATGGGTTTGGAACTCCATTGAAAAGGATACCGGGTCCAGTTACTACCTTGACCTCCACTTTCATAGGTGTGTTCACCACAGTAATCAGCACAATGCAGAGTCTAATGTTAGTCCAAGAAGTAGATCTCCCTTGTACAAGGAGGCCATAGAACATGTAGCTCTTCTCTGATGGAGAGGGGTTTTACAGCCGTTATTTCCTGATCCAAAGAAAAGATGGGGTATGCGGCCAATTTTTGATCTGCGTCATCTGAAGTATACTCTCCGGACATACAGGATAAGGATGTTGATGCTAAACATATCATTCAACAGTCTCACAGTCTCAGTTTGAGGATTGATTTGTGACGATAGATCTTAAAAAGATGCATATTTCATTGCCAGGTCAAAGGAAGTCCCTGACGTTTACTTTTCGAGGCAACGTGTATCAATATCGGTTCTTCCTTTTGGTCTAGATAGATAGATAGATTCATGATGGATGCACAAGAAGGACTGAATTAAACTCCAGACCTAAATTAATAATAAAAACTCACCTTATGGTTTCTGTTACTCGCTGCCTTTAATTAGACATTACAGATCTGTGTATCAGTGCGTCTGCATCACGTGTGATCAGCAAAGCAGGCTCATTACATCAATTCCGTTATAATGAACTAAAGAAGTTACACTGCAAGCACGTAAATACAGCAACATATAATGACAATAAACTTAAATTAACTTAAACCTTTTAAGCAACTCGCAACCGCATCACTGTCATGCTTCCGTGCTGCAGAAACTCTGCTTTATAAAGTTCATAAATATATCTTTAATATAAAATGCTCCGCTGCCTTAGAGGACTTAGAGGTCTCACACCTTGTTCCTCAGTCACGTGACGATTTCGCCTCCGTCTGATGAGGACTGAGGTCATGTGGGGAATAAAAGATAACGCTGACAGAAACAGTAAAGTAAAGAAAGTCAGTGTCACATTACATACGTGTGACGTCAAGCACTGTCGACTAGGAAGTGGATTATACTTCCGGTTAGTAAAAACAGGCTAGTGTTCCATTTGAGATGATATTACGTTTCTAAAATCCACACACTAGATGGTAGAGTATACAGTGCACAGTGTAAGTACAACATCTGGGACACAACTTTAGTATTTACTCTCCAAAGTGTTTTTTCTGAACAGAATTAACGGACTCTCCCCCGTGCCACGTGCAGACCAACTAATCTATAATGAGATTCATTGACAACGATTTTTATAATCGATTAAAGGGTAAATGGTGCACCTATATAGCTCTTTACACGGTGTCTCATTCACACTCACACACCAATGGTAGCAGAGCTGCCATGCAAGGCACTAACTCGCCATCGGGGGCAACTTAGGGTTCAGCGTGTTGCCCAAGGACACTTCAGCATGTGGAGTCACACGGGCCGGGAATCAAACTGCCAACCCTACGATTACAACTCGATCTACCGACTACGATGGACAACTCGATCTACCGACTGAGCCACAGTTGCCACTTAACCACAGCCGCCGATTAGTTGTTGCAGCTGTATTCACAAGTGTATTGTTTTTTATTTTTATTTGTTATGTAGAATATTTAGATCAAGCAATGTCCAGAAATAGGTGCAGTTGTATAGTCCTGTGGTTTTCAAAGTAGGGGCCTCCAGGTGTGTAAAATAAATAAATACATGATTCTCTCTTTCTCACTCTCAACCCCAACCACACACACACACACACACACACACACACACACACAATCAATTCCTAATGTAGTGTAATGTAAAGATGTAATTATTAACTTTAAAAAAAGGGGGGGATATATTCAGAAGTCTGAATTTTGAATGTTTTAAAAACATCTTGCAAAAGGGGGGCCTCGGCCAAATGCTACTATATTGTTTGCAATTTTATAATAGGTCTTATTGAGCAACTGATTATTTCACTGTCCCACCAGTTACAATTCTGACCAAAAAAATTTTTGAAAGTACCACTAACTTTTTAAAACCTTTTTTTAGAAAATAAATGCTGTTTGTTTATTTGGGCAATCCCGGGAGTAAAATGCATGTGCTCACTTACTTTACTTTGAATAGCTTTGAATTCACATGCAAATGTACTTGATGATTAATAAGAAATTATTATATTTAAGTAATCTTTTCATCTTTTGGCTCATAAAATTGAAAAGAAGAAGCAGAAGCATAAAACTTGGAGAGTCATATAAATTCTATCCAGGTCAAGTTATTTGTACGTATTTGCAGTCTATGACATCGCAATGGAGACAAAAGCATTTTACTCAAAGAGAAGCACTGCTGAGAGGTGATAATAGTTGGGGGGAAGGGGAGAACCAGTCGTTAATAAGTAACTGACAAAAAAGTTGCAGGATTCATCCTCTTCAAAAACACAAAGAATTTCTTTGTTTCTGAACCCAATCCTATGGAAGCTCTAAGCGGTGATGCATTGTTATTCTTTTCGTTGCCTTTATCCTTCCCGCAGTGAGTGTCAAACCACTCTGCCTGATATGCTCAGAGACTGTGACTCTAATAAAAAGTGCCAACACGAAGCGCCACAACAAGACAAAGCACAGATCTTTTGAGCAAACATGTCCACTGCAGTCTGAGGTGAGGGCACACAAAATAAACGAACTCAAAGCCCAGTATGATTGGTCCACCACAGTCCTCTCCCATGCATTCACTGCCCAACAGGCACTTTTGGGTTTTTTTGTCTTGTTTTGCTTGAAATGAGCACATTTGTGATAGGCTTTCATTTATTTATGATTTTTTTCAAGCTCGTCAACATTTAATGTGCTCTGCTGCTTGTTGCACAACGAGGTTCAGAGATCTGCTGGCCAAGCACAAGCAGATCATAGGCGTCAGTACAAGAAACAGCACCGTTTGGTTGGTAAAAGAATATGTGTATGCAGTATATGTCCAGGCAGGGCAGGACTACTGTATCTACTAGCAAGCCGTGTTTATTCAACTGAAACATGACTGCCCCCTACTGGTCCTGTAGGTCCTGCAGAACGTGCGTGATTCCACGTGATACCGCATGAAATCATAGGATAGCTTTTCCTTTGCCCACTGTATATGGTTCTTTGAGATAATATCTCTGCTGGACGGCACTCCCATGAAGATTCCCATTCGCAGCAATCTATTGTCTCAAACCAGAGGGTTGATTTATCACCCTCAGCCGGAACCATGGAAACTCTGAGTCTGGCCCCTGTGGTGAACCAGCTCATAGATTTTGGTCTCTCAAATGTGCAATGGTTACAGCCCCAGAGTTCTTACAGGAACATTTTTCAGCAAGGTTGGCTCCTTCTACAATTAGGTCTACGTGGCTGCCATTTCGGCCAGCTATGCCCTAATTAGGGCTGCACAATTAATCAGATATTGACTTCGATTACAATTTTGACTGCCCACTATTATATGAACATGATCGACTACAATAGTGACTTCCAAGTCAAGCGCTTACCAAGCCAGTCACCATAGAGTGGTGCAGGGATGACGTCATTTTGTATGCCAAACCCGAAAACTAGTTAGCATTTTAGCGCTTGCGATATGTTCTCTAGCACTTGCGCGAGGGGAAATCATAACACTAATAAGTTGCAAAATGGGACTACAGACGTTGTCAGCGAAATGAAACGTCATCACGCCAAACAGGACAAAACTTTGCAGATAAATTGATTCAGGTATGCTGTGCACAATTCCCCAAAAGAAAACTTGTAGGAAGATTCCTCCACATAGTAAATCAGAATTATGGAAAATCTTTTAAATCAAGTTTGGAAAAGTTGTCGGAAGCTTGGTGATGTTAACGTTGAAGTGGAGCGACCTTGGTGTAGTTCATTTATAGCCTACGGTTGGCTGTTTTTTCTGGCGATTATATTTAGGCTTTTATTAACGTAAAAGTTGTGTATATTTGTGAAAATTATCTTGATGGACAAAACATGTACAATTTTGTTGATCACAGAGCTTAATTTTTTTGCAATAATTCAAAAGATTATGGGAAAATCGAGGGAACCGGTGTGATGCTAACTTTCGGTTTCTGATACAAACTGACATCATCCCTGTACCGCTCTATTGGAAGATTTGGCTGTGTCTCTCCTCCTGTAAACACTGTTATTGCCTTTTCTGCATATGATTGCATATTTTTATTTTATTCAAGGCATTTTTATTTTTACTTATCCCATATGTTTTGGGTACAATTTTATTTATATTTTGCTTCTACAAGATGATGCACTTTAAGGACCAGTCTAATTTGATGCAAAGATTTTTACATTAGCAGGAATGTAGCGCAACATGGAGGTGAAAGCTGCGGTCTATTTATTTAAATGTGAAAGTGCAATAAAAATATGTTGTCCCTAAAATCAATGAATAATCGTAATAAATAATCTCAATGTTGATCAAAATAATCGTGATTATCATTTTGGCATGCAATTATTATCATTAATCATGCAGCCATAGCCCTCCCTGATGGAGTATATGTGACAGGCCATACCCTCAGTATGATGTAGTGGATATACTCATTCCCACAGCATGAAGCTCATGCAATGTTGAGTTCCCTTTGAAAGGAACTCAACATGGGTTAAACATGTAACCCTGTTCAATGAAAAGGGAACGAGAAGTTGCGTAGCTTTGTTGTACAGGGGCATGCCTGTGAGTCACATCTTCACTTCAAATAATAGAGACTGATGACGTGGTTTACAGGTGCTGTTTCATAGTCACGCAACGTGTGAAATGCCATGACACCTGAATGCAGCAGGCCTATAAATAGGTGTGATTTCACACCTACTTCAGAAGCTTGCACAACGTCTCATTAATTTCTCAGGGAACAGGAATATTAACCCAGATTTTTCATTCAGACGAATCAGTTTTAAACCCAGTGTGTCTTGAATTTTCAGTTTAGGCCACTGTAACACTAATATACAGTATTCACAAAAGTGAGTACACTCCTCACATTTTTGTAAATATTTGATTGTAGCTTTAAATGTGACAACAATGAAGAAATGACACTTTGCTACAATGTAAAGTAGTGAGTGTACAGCTTGTATAACAGTGTAAATTCCCATTCCAGAACTGAATTCCATTCCAATGGATTGGATGAATTCCATTCATGAACTGTAGCTCCCCAGTGCCGGCTGCACTCATGCAGCCCCAGACCATGACACTCCCACCACCATGCTTGACTGTAGGCAAGACACACTTAGCTTTGTACTCCTCACCTGGTTGCTGCCACACACGCTTGACACCATCTGAACCAAATAAGTTTATCTTGGTCTCATCAGACCACAGGACATGGTGTCAGTAATCAATGTCCTTAGTCATCTTGTCTTCAGCAAACTGTTTGTGGGCTTTCTTGTGCATCATCTTTAGAAGAGGCTTTCTTCTGGGACGACAGCCTTGCAGACCAATTTGATGCAGTGTGCGGCGTATGGTCTGCTATGACTCTGAGCATGTGCACTCAACTTCTTTGGTGGACCATGGTGAGGCCTGTTCTGAATGGAACCTGTCCTTTTAAACCGCTGTATGGTCTTGGTCACCGTGCTGCAGCTCAGTGTCATGGTCTTGGCAATCTTTTTATAGCCTAGGCCATCTTTATGTAGAGTAACAATTCTTTTTTTTCAGGTCCTCAGAGAGTTCTTTGCCATGAGGTGCCATGCTGAACTTCCAGTGACTAGTATGAGGGAGTGTGAGAGCGATGACAAAGTGCTTGTCGACAACAAATTTAACACACCTGCACCCCATTCACACCTGAGACCTTGTAACACTAATAGGTCACATGACACCGAGGAGGGAAAATGGCTAATAGGGCCCAATGAGGACATTTTCACTTAGGGATAAGTGAAACCGCTTACTCCTTTTCAGGGTCATGGGGCAACCTGGAGCCCATCCCAGGGTTATATATTCATTTATTTATTTTATTTATTTTATATATATAATTTATTTACTTTATTATATTTATTTATTTATTTTATTATATGTATGTATGTGTGTGTGTGTCCATATATATATATATATATATATATATATATTGTTTTTTTTTTTTATTTGCAGGGCTTGTCTATTAATATTATGATTAAACCTGAGATTTTTATGGTCTCATGGTCTCTTTCAACAAAGAGGAAGAAGAGTACTAGTTCTCTGACACTTTTGTTAAAAGATGAAAGTGAGCTGCAGATTTTTATAACATCCTATATTACTATTCAGCTCCCTGCAACTTCTTGTTCTCATGAAAGGAAAAAGAACAGATTATTAAAAAGGTCAGGTCACATTTTTTGCCATGTTTTCATCTAACTCTAATTAATGTGCCTTAGTGATAGATCATTTTCTTACTAGACATACCTTAGTGGCAATTATAGTTGACGACAACTCATTACCCCTACCTTGTTCTGAAAGACATACAATGAGGGGAAATACAGTCAGTGTTCAGAATACTTTTGTTTTTGTTATTTAATATACTCCTAGTAAATATGTACATTCAAATTTACACACAATGCCTCTTTTGACTTTGTATTTATATTGTAAATATAAGCATAGATTCCCAAGTATAAACAAATTGATTTTTGATTGAAAAAATATTCATACACCACAAATTTGTAATATGTTGCAAGGCCGTTGTTGGCAATTACAGCTTTGAGACATCTGTGGTAAGAAGTAATTAGCTCTTTGCAGCATTGTGGTTCAGTTGTGGCCCATTCCACTTGGCAAATTGGCTTAAATTCCCCAAGGTTATGAGGGACCTTCTGATAAATTCTCAATTTCAAAATCCTCCACAAACGTCCACTGGGAGTACTAGGCTGTGCAAGGCCTTCTCAAGTTATTTTGGCTGTGTGTTTGGGGTCCTTGTCTTGTTGAAATGTCAATCTTCTCCCCAGATTCAGTTTTTTGGCAGATGAGATGAAATTCACTTCTAATTTGTTACTTGGTACATCGTTCCATTCTTTTGCGGAATTGTTGCCAAAGTGTTCTCTCGTTTGACGAGAGTATATTGTTCCAAAAGGGTTCTGACTTACCTAAATGCTTTTAGATACACATCTCTGAACTGCTGTTTTTGAAGAGGAGTTTTGTGGGAAGTGTAGGAATGGAGATGATTACAATGCAGTTCTTTGCTTATTGGTCTCTGCGTAACTTTTGTTCCTGCTGCTTTCAGGTAATCCTTGCTGCTCTCTTACTTTCCTTATCACTAGTCTGAGAGTACATTGTGAAATCTTAGTTAGTGTCTGATTATTATTATTATTATTATTATTATTATTATTATTATTATTATTATTGTTTAAGCATATCTTCTTTTATGTCTATTAATGCATATATGCAATATTACAGTTCACCTACTGCCAGCCCCAAAACATGAGACTCAAGAGGAAGTATTAGCCGCTAGTTAATTTTTTTCAAGAAACATTCTCTTCAGGGATGACCAGAGCCAACCGAAACATCTAATTACAAAAGAGAAAACCTTTACTAATTTTAATTTATCTGTTAGAGAAATTAAAAGAAAAATGCAATAACAAATTAAACTGGTTCACACATCCTACAGTTTCATATGCTATACACAAATATAACCCAAATACAAACACTCTAATCTCACACCTGAGATTTAAAAAACACACATCCATAAGAAATGGTGTTACATGTACTGTATGGTCAGCAGTGACATAAAGAGGAGGAGGAGAAATGATGCACGTCTGCATTTCTCTTCTATCCAGTACATAATCTCTCATAATCCAATAGATTCATCAGCATACCTGTAATTGATCAGAGAGAGAGAGACAACGAGAGAAACATAAAGAGAGAGGGACCAACACACCAATTATTCAGCGTGCTACAATTGAAAACACAGTGTCTGAGAGGACTAAAGGAAAACTGAATGGCTGAACACACCGAACCACAAATCACATTACATTCCAGGACACAACAGCAGCTACAAAGTAAAACGATATTGTGTGTAAATCTGAAGTGGTTATATGCACTGCAAACATATCAAATGACAAAAACAAAAAAAATATTTATTTCCTCTCTCTGCAGAGAGAAAGAGAGAGGTGGAGGAGGGGGGTCACTGATTGTCACATCTCACAAACACTTGACATTAAGAGTATAGATGTGGCTCTTGGTTCACTCAGTCTTCAGTCTCTTCATTGCTGTAATGTATTATTCTGTCTACTGTCTTCTGTTTACTGGGCTGCTTGCTCAATATGGCCTACTGAACAATTCAAAGATTTAACCCACCCCCTGCTGACAACTTTAGGTTAACAGACTGCTTTCTGAATGTTAGAGTTCTAAGAACTTTTGGTTCTAACAACATTCAATCTGTCAAGTTTTCTGAGTACAGTGCATGCTCTTATAATGCTGCAGCATTTTTTACTGTAGAAATGTTAACACTAAAGAAAAATTTGCAGTAGACATGTCTCTTCAAGACCTCATTCAATTCAAGACATTTCAATCCATACAGACTATGTCATTAAATTCAAGCCTGCGCTGTGGTGCCTGTATTTTACACTTAATGTCTACATTGCCCTCCACTATTGGCACCCTTGGTAAATATGAGCTTGGTAAAGAAGGCTTAGAAAAATTGTCTTTATTGTTGAACCTTTTGCTCTTTTGCTTAAAACAATTCATTAAAATACTCTGCACCTGTGGATATCATCCATCCATCCATCCATCTTCTACCGCATACTCCTTTTCAGGGTCATGGGGAACCTGGAGCCTATCCCAGGAGGCATCGGGCACAAGGCGGGGTACACCATGGACAGGCTGCCATTCCTGTGGATATCAAACAATTGCAAACAAAAGACAGGGTTATGAAAAATATATCTTTGTTAAATACATGTGTGCAACATTTATTGTAACCCTTATGAATTGATATGAGAAAAATATATTTGAAGTATATTACCATTGATATTTTATATTTTATTTAGTACAGGTACTGGGTGACTAGGAACAGGAAATTGTTCAACTATGACTTCCTGTTTCACAGGGGTATAAATATGAGGTAACATAGGCCAAATTCCCTTGATCATTCATAACAATGGGTAACATCAAGCAATATAGCTGTGATGTGCGGTAAAAGGTTGTTGAGCTTCACTACATAGGAATTAGTTATAAGAAAATAGCACAAGCATTGAAAAAGCCCATTTCCACCACCAGAGCAATAATTAAGAAGCTCCAGTCAACTGGAAATGTTACAAATCAACCTGGAATTGGACGTGTGTCTATATCGTCTCAATACACTGTGAAGAGGATGATTCGATTGTCCACAGAATCTCCAAGGATCACGGCTGTAGAAGTGCAGAAGTTAGTTGCATCTTGGGGTCAGAAAATCTCCAAAACTACAACCCGAAGTCACCTTCATCACCACACGTTGTTTGGAAGGATTTCAAGAAACAAGCCTCTACTCTCATCCAAAAACAAACTCAAGCATCTTCAGTTTGCCAGACACTACTGGAACTTTAAATGGGACCGGGTTCTATGGTGCAATAGAGCTTTATGGCAATAAACACCAGAGGTGCACACAGTTTTTGTGCACACAGAGAGGTAGCCATATGGAAAAGTAACTCATGTCCTCAGTTTTTGAGCTGTTTTTCTGACAGAGTACCTGGAAATTTTGTTAGGATACATGGCATCATGGATTCTATAAAATTAAATTCAATTAAATTAAAACTTGACTGCTTCTGCCAGAAAGCTTAAATAGGCTGTGATTGGATCTTCCAGCAGGACAATGATCCAAAGAATATATCAAAATCAACAACAACAAAAATCTTACACCTTTGCAGGTTCACAGGGAACCTGGAACATATCCCAGGGAGCATGGGGCACAATGCGGGGTACACCCTGGAGAGGGTGCCAGTCCATTGCAGGGGATAATCACATACACATTCACATACCCATTCATACACTACAGACATGTTAGACACGCCAATCAGCCTACCATGCATGTCTTTGGATTGGGGAGGAATCCGGAGTACCCGGAGGAACCCCTGCAGCACGGGGAGAACATGCAAACTCCTCACACACATGGCCCCGGTGGGACCCTGGAGGTGTGGGGCAAACATGCTAATCACTATGCTACCGTGCTTCTCAAAGCACTGTACACAAAATAAGCAGTACACAGAAAAAAAATTAGGTAAATAATAATAAAAGTAGACATCAGAAGTCAAATGCAAGTTTAAAAAAAGTATGTCTTGATTTGAGCTTTAAATATGCCAAAGGTCTGAGCTTCTCTAAGTTTGAGAGAAAGAGAATTCCAAAGGCCCTGTCACCCATAGATCTTAAGCGGGTTTGTGGAACAGTTAACAAATTAGACCGTGAGGTGCACAGTATGTGATTTGAGGTGTAACAGATTAACAAAGCAGATAAGTAATGAGGAGCCAAGCTTTAGAGATCCTTTTAAAGGATGCTTTAGCAGTGCTCTACACAAAAGAATCAAATGTAAGACTGATATCAAAAATGACTCCAAGGTTTCTCATTTTACTATTAGTCTCTAGAAAAGAGCCATCAACAAAGAGAAACAGTGGACCAGCTTAACTTTAAGCATAACTTTACCGCTATTCAGGCACAGAAAATTATTATTCATCATTGTTTTTATCTCAGAAATAGAGTCAGAAAGAAAACAAACCAAGGTTTTCACCAGATTTTGAGTGAATATAGATTTGAGTATCGTTAGCATAAAAGTGATAAGGGAGGCTGAATGATCGTAGCAGATGTCCAAGTGGAGATAAATCAATATTGGAAAGTAAAGGGCCTAAAACTGAGCCTTGAGGAACACCAGTGAGCACACAGCGAGTGTCAGACCTGTGACCAAACTGGGAACAGTAAGTAAAATAGGATTTAGTCCAGTTTAAATCTGTCGCAGACACACCAAAAACATGTTCAAGGCAGGTAAGTAAAAGACCATAATTAACAGTATTGAAGGCAGCTCTAAGATCAAGAAGGATGAGAATGGAAGTTGCTCCAGAATCAGAGGCTATCAACAAGTTATTGGTATCTTTGACCAAAGCCGTTTCAGTACTGTGAATTTTACGAAAACCTGACTGAAAGGGTTCAAAGAGATTATTAATTATAAGATGTTTACACAGTTGAGAGGAAACAACATGCTCAACACACTATATTTAACAAAGACATTTTTTATTACAATTGTTTGAAATACATGAGAGCAGATTATTATTGTAAAAAAGTGACTTTTTGTGAAAAGATCCGTTTTCGGTTCAACTTCAACTTTCTGACAGATGGCCTCACATTAACTTCAAGAACTTTTTGATATGATGCAGAATTCATAGGTGAATCAATAAATACATTTACATTTACATTTATTCATTTAGCAGACGCTTTTATCCAAAGTGACTTACAAATGAGAGATACAAGCAAAGTGTTATCAAGCAGAGAACAATACAAGTAGTGCTACTATACAAGATCTATTAATGTAGTACTAGAAGAAGCAAAGTGCGCAGAGTCGTGGTGTAAGTGCATTTTTTTTGTATTTTTATTTATTTATTTATTTATTTATTTATGAGTTGGTTAGGTGTTGACGGAAGAGGTGGGTCTTTAGCTGTTTCTTGAAGATGGTGAGTGAATCTGAAGTCCGGATTGAGGTTGGAAGTTCATTCCACCACTGAGGAACAGTTAGTGTGAAGGTTCTGGAAAGGGACCTTGTGCCACGCTGAGTAGGAACTACTAAACGTTGGTTGTTAATCGATCGCAGATTGCGTGTGGGAACGTAAGCCTTCAGGAGAGAGTTGAGGTAGGAGGGTGCTGTTCCAGACAAGGTCTTGTAGGTGAGCATCAAGGCCTTGAATTTGATGCGGCCTTCTACATGAAGCCAGTGGAGGGAGATGAATAGGGGTGTGACATGGGTTCTCTTCGGCTGGTTGAAGACAAGGCGTGCTGCAGCATTTTGAATCATCTGCAGGTGTCTGATGTAGCTGGCTGGGAGACCCGAAAGTAGATGTTGCAGAAGTCCAGTTTAGAGATAACAAGAGCCTGGACTAGTATCTGTGTTGCCTGTTCAGTGAGGTAGGGTCAGATTTTCTTGATGTTGAAGAGGATGAATCTACAGGACCGAGCAGTTGTTGAGATGGGGTCTGTAAAGGTCAAGCTGTCATCAAGAGTCACCCCAAGGTTCCTGGCCATCCTGGTTGGCTTGAGTGTGGTTGCGCCGAGCTGTACAGTGAGGTTGTGGTTGATTGAGGGACAGGCTGGGATGACGAGAAGCTCAGATTTTGCCAGGTTGAGCTTAAGGTGGTGATCCCTCATCCAGACTGAGATGTCTGATAGGCAAACAGAGATGCGTGCAGAGACGGACAGATCATCAGGCGGGAAGGACAAATAGATCTGGGTGTCATCAGCATAACAATGATATGACAAGCCATGAGACTCATTCACTTGCCCTAGAGATGTCATGTAGATAGAAAAGAGAAGTGGACCCAGATACAAGCTGTCCAGTCCCTCAGGCAGCGAAGCAACCGCAAACCATAACATTTCCACCACTATGCTTCACAGTTGGTATGTGGAGCTTCTCCTGAAAAGATGTCTTTGGTCTGTTCCAAACATGTCTGCTGTTATTGTGGCCAAACAACTACAGTGGTGTGAAAAAGTGTTTGCCCCCTTCCTCATTTCCTGTTCCTATGCATGTTTGTCACACTTAAGTGTTTCGGAATATCAAACCAATTTAAACAATAGTCAAGGACAACACAAGTAAACACAAAATGCAATTTGTAAATGAAGGTGTTTATTATTAAAGGTGAAAAAAAATCCAAACCATCATGGCCCTGTGTGAAAAAGTGATTGCCCCCTAAACCTAATAATTGGTTGGGCCACCCTTAGCAGCAACAACTGCAACCAAGCGTTTGCGATAACGTGCAATGAGG
>JAFFST010031429.1:119437-143805 GCA_022414735.1 Noturus placidus
ACCTTCATTTACAAATTGCATTTTGTGTTTACTTGTGTTGTCCTTGACTATTGTTTAAATTGGTTTGATGTTCCGAAACACTTAAGTGTGACAAACATGCAAAGGAACAGGAAATGATTAAGGGGGCAAACACTTTTTCACACACTTTTTTTTTAAATGAAAAACCTACCCAGTACTTTGGGTTTTGTGCTGTAAACTAGAGCTGTATACACAACAAAGCAGTCATTTTATTTTTCTTTTAATAACACAGTTAGGTTGATGCACAGTGATTATTTTAGTAATAATTAATTGACCTGAAACTTTGCAGGATTTATTAAAGAAAAGCAGATAACGCCTACAGTATAACATAAGAATGCAAGTGCACTAAATAAGCTGCTCATGTTGCTAAATAAGTGCTATATTCAATACTTAGATGCACACATTAACTATAAATTAACATCCGGAATCCTAAAATGTTAAAGAAAATGGGTAAAATAAAATTAATTAATTAATTAATTAATTAATTAATTAAGTAAGTAAGTATTTTTTTAATAAAGGTTTTGATTCAAGGAACAAATTGATTTTTTTTTATAAGTTATTAACCTGGACAGAGCCATGGGATTTGCTTTAATTAAAACAGGCTTTGTCTTGTTATGCCTCAGTTTGATAAAGCTAGTCTCTAAATAGCACAGTAATTGAGGGTGATCAGTGGACATTATTGCGGGCTGCGGAAAGTTCCGGAAAGGCTGACCTAACCTTTTGTAATCTTTGTAGAATGTTAATTTATTCAGAAAGGTGACTGCACGAGCATGACCTTTGAGAAGAAAAGACAGGATGGGATCACTCTGACTGTAAAAAGCTTGACATTTTGACAAACGCAGATAATATGGAAGGAAGATGAAAAACATTTTTACAGTATACTACCACTAAATAGCAGTTTGAATACAAGTCGGTGCCCTCTTCTTGTGCATCTTTTACCCAAGGGATAGAGATTTGCTACAAAAATCAAGTACTGCAATGTCCAGGTCTAGGTTTTATACTGTATAACAGGTATGCCGTGGAACAATATATATACACACACACACACACACACATCTCACCACTGCTTCAGTTGATAATCTCACCTGGATTATGCAGATTTGAACCTAAGAACTGCTGCTTTAATCATAAATTTGAATTTGAATTTCCCCTCGGGGATCAATAAAGTATCTTTCTATCTATCTAAAAACTGTCCTGTGATCATCCCAGGACACGTATTCCAAATTTGCTTACATCAAACATCCTTTCAACACGCAGTACTGCTTGTCTTTACCCTTCTACACCTGGACTCTAATGATTATTAATCAAACTGGTGTCACACACAAGAGAATGGCTTCCCTTTTGACTCAATGTTCCATTCTCATGTCTTCTCGGGGAGTTTTTCTCCTGCCACAGTCACCTCAGTATGGATCCATGATCAGTATGGATCCAAATCTTCATTTGGATTTCTGTAAAGCTTCTTGTGACAATGTCTATTATTAAAAGCACTAGACAAAAAAATTTTAATGAATTGAATGGCACTCTTTTGAGAGAACCTGAACATTGAAGCAAAGCTTCCAGCTTGGCTTAGAAAGAAGGCATTGTTCACAATGTGATTTGATGATCTCTGACTGTCCTGGAGGATTGAACTGTGTTTGACTCGACAAGTAAAAATGTTAAATGTTAAAAAGGACAAATGTAAAGGTTATAATTGAACCACCAACCTATTTTTTTTCAGATAAACCAGAGGTAAAGATTGTTGTGGAGTTTCCAGAGGGCCTGACAAGAGAAGGGGAAAACCTTGAGCTGACCTGCATGGCAAAAGGCAAACCTCAGTGAGTCCTAAAGCAATCAAACGATCCTTTCCTAATTCCCCAATTATTTCAGACATGCAACATTTTTTTTGTTCTTCTTCTTTTCTCTTTTTTTTGGTATCACTCCAAAATGTTATATTTGAGTATTAAATGGAGCAGTGATTGTAACAGAAGCTTTCAAATTGTGTCGATGTATTAGTGTTTCACTAAGCCGGTCCTTGGGGACAGCAGTCCTCCAAACTTTCAACGCACCTCAACAAAGCAAGAGCAGTGGTGCAGGTGTATTGAGAGACAAAAAATAAAATGTGGAGCACATGGAGTCTCCAAGGAACCACTCGTGAAACATGGCTCTAATACATCAAACAAAATTATAGATGTCCCCGTATAATGCTGTATATCAGATATTATTGTGGCGTGATTTGTTTTGATATTCTTGCATATGATGCATCTGTGGAAGTCGAATGTGCATGTGTTCACGCACTGAGACCTCCAGTAAAGTTGATTGAGCCCTTCTCGTTATCCTCTCTCTCAGCAGGGATGTTGACACAGAGCTCTCTAAATTGCCATTGTACTATTTTCCCAGGCCTCATCAAATTAACTGGTTCAAAGTAGATGATGATGTTCCCTCCCACGCCGTGATTACAGGCTCCGATCTCCTCATAGAGAACCTCAACAAGTCCTACAATGGGACTTACCGCTGTGTGGCGTCCAACTTAGTTGGAGAAGCGTACGATGATTACATTCTCTATGTCTATGGTATGTATATACGATCGAGTCTGTATATGAAGCAAAGCACAATCATGTTTTCTACACTATACCATCATTACTATGAGGCAGAATCCTTTCTTTTTTTCCCAATCACCATTAACCTTAGTAACAACTTTATTTGCTGTACTACGGCAGTCATGCTTAAGTTTCCCTGCCAAGGAAGGTCTCGATTCCTGGAGCAAAAGGGACTTGGACATTTTACATGCAGTGAGTTTTCTTATCTTTTTCTTTTCTTTTTTTCCCCTTACACACCATAAGGAATTCTTTAAGAATTCCTGACAGCTACTTACTTACAGGAGTAGAGAGTAATAAACTAACCTGTCCTGTCACATGTATTAGACATAAGATTTAATAAACGCAGACTACTCTGTACAACACTGCCTAATACAGCATACATTGATATTAGTCTAATAATTGGGTTAATATGATCTTAAAGGAAAACTCCACCCAGAAAGACAATAACTGTTTATATTGAAATATCTGTGATGTGTTTAATGATTCTGGTACTAATATATTAGTTAGTCCTGCATTTACATTTGGTGGTGGCGTGCTGCACGGACATCACAGTTTGACCTTGCTAGCACAGTTACTAAGGAGTTTAAAATGAGAACAAATGTCAAACATTGTAACAATAACAAATATCAAATTTTGTTAAAAAGAACAATATCAAGAGCCTCTATTCTCACTCACTGTTTTATCAGTGGTGTCATATGTCAAATCAACTGTAGAGAGAGCTTATGTGGAGACTACAAATCTTGGACTCCATTAAAGTTTACAAGTTAATTATAAAGAATAACATGAAACTTGTTGTGCGTAGATTTTTGTTGCTTTTTCCAGGCTCACGTCTTCTAAAATGAAAAAGTAGATCTATTACACGTTTTACATCAGGTTAACAATACAGATTCAGAATATCACAGACCTCAGACACAAAATCCTCTTGTGATGTGAGAACCTCTGTGTTCCTCTGTGGCTTGTCAGAGTTGCTCTATGCTTTTCACAACAGGGACATTTGCTCAAAAGTAAGTAACAAACTTGTACCATCATCTCACAGGGAACGGCATCATTGATCTCTCTTGACTTCTCTCCTTTGTGTTCCATCATGGATACACCATTATTATCGCAACATGTTTCACTGTCCCTTTTTCCTATTATAAGTTTGACCAAAATGAAAGAAGAAATATGCTCTGTTGCAGTTCTTGTAAAGGACTCTCTGATTTGTGAAGCTTTGGCTGCTCGCTTTGAGAAAACAATAACTGATGATTTTCTTTTTGGTGGGGGTGGTAACCCACAAGTATTGCAATAGTGGATGGTACCTGGGATTCTCTGTGTTGTAGATAGACATAAAGCTCGTTTAATTCATAATAATGTTAGTTCATGATGTGAGTGTAGATTTCGTTCATGTTGTCTGGTTTCTAGCTACTGTCCAAAAACATGCAGGCTGGTGTATTGGTATCAGTCGATATGATGATTTTAGATTGTGAACAATTAAAATGTAACCATGATCTGTTTTAATGTCACGATTACCATAATATTAAACTACATCATCCTGAGTTGAACCAGACTTTACGGTGTTCGCTAGTGCAACAAAAAGAACACAAACCAAGCAATAATAAACAAGAGTAGACAGTTCCTTAGCTTACAATTGCTCCTCGATTTGTTTGGCAACAGAGCAGCGTGGCTGGCAACGCAGTGGCTTTTTTGAAATTTTCAAAGGCAACATTGGCATGTCGAGGAAACATGACAAACTTGTTTAAGCACCAAGAAAGCACTCCAAAGAATTTTGCCAAAATCCAGATAACAAAGAGAGCACACACGAATGGAACACTACCACATTCAGAAACAGCGCCTAAGAAAACAACAATAAGTGTGCTTGAAAAATAGGACTCCTTATTAGAAAAGTAGAAAGTGCTAAAAAATATTGACATTTTACCTGACCAAGAATATAATACATATTGAATTTACGGCTTTAAGCGTCTTCTAAAAATTCCTGAATAATTGTTATGACTTACTGAGTCGCAAATATTTTTTTCTAACACCAAAAGAGTGAAACATGAATAACTTATTTTTAAAATGCTGAATAAAAATGTAAAACCAACTCTAATGTATTTAGTATGTAAACATATTTAAATACTGACTCGTCTGTCAATCATCTTTCCAGTTATTGCATTTTAAAATACATTTTAATAAGACATTTGTAGAGGTCATTTTTAGGTACATTTTAACACTTTTAGATACTCTGTCCATGCTTGACTGATTTGACAGAACATGTAATTTTCATGTTGAAGTGCACTTTATTAAAATGTTTGTAAAGGCATATTTGCCTAAGGTGTCTCTTTTATACTTTTCCTTTGTGTTATGTAAGGGAGGTTGATACAAACGCAAGTACAGTTAAGAGCTTTATTAAAGAGTTGCAGGCAGACAAATCCAAAATGTGAATCAAAAGTGTAGTCAAAACATGCAATGTTTCATGCGATCTGCAAACAGGCATAAACAAGGATAAACTACAATCAAGTAACGAGGACGAGAACAGGATCAAACTATGGCACCGAAACAAAGGAACAAATGGCTTGGCATGGTCATAAAACTCACTCTGTACGCACTGCACATAGACAACCGAGGGGTTTAAATACCAAACATAATTAAGGGTGAACACAAAACAGCTGAGACTAATGATGACACATAAGGGAACAACCAATGACAATACAGGAGTGGAGACAGGACAGAAATCATAACGAATGCACGTGTCAAAAGTAAACAAAGTCAATGTCACTGAAACCCCATCGTACTTTGCGTTTCAGAGCGTGCTACAGCGCTAGGGCGAGGGGTAATCGTGACTCTTTGAGGTTATATCTCTTTGTAGAGCTATTTTTTCATCAATAGGAAAATTAGTTTGGTTGCGCTTCTTAGTAATTTTGCAAACAAAAAAAAAATAATTGTGATAAAATTGGGGATCATGATCCAGCCTGACAAAAAAAAAATCACAATATGATATTTTCTCCAGTAAATTTTATTATGTGCAGTAACAAAGACATTAAACATCTGTGCATTCAGAGCTGACTCATTTAATGACAACAAATCACTAGTGAACTATGTACTAGTGACTATTCACACAGTAGCTGACTATAGCACAAAGTAAATGTACTTCAAAATACCCACTTTGTTGGACACTTTTTATGATTATGTTAAGAGGTAGTAAGCTTTGAACCTGTACTGCCTATAAGTATTGTGAGAGCTTGTTTATTTGAATAGTGCCTCTTGAACTAGTCACAGTGAAGTAGCAGAAAATGCAACTCATCACTTCAGCTTTAATTTATTTTATGCTATATACAGTACAATGATTGACAGGTGATCCTCTTTGTCCTTTGTTCTTAAGTGTAGATCATATGTTTTTGTGTGAGCTGTTTTCACCCCAAAATTATTTATTGTTTTTTAAGATTTTTTTTGTTTTCTTAAAACATTTTAAAATCTTGTCTACTTTCAATTTTAACAAGCGGTCATGGTGTTTTAGAAACAAACTGCTTTTTGAGATATTTGATTGGATTATCCTAAAGCAGCATGCAAACCAATGACATCATACACACTGATGACCTGAAACTGAATAAGACCATCCAATTTAAATTCCTCCAGGTTGCTTGTCACTTCAGGGGGCGATACCTTTCTGGATGCCCAAGATCATGTCAGTGCAGCATGGATGAAGTAGCGTCAGGTACACTGGAGTGACCTGAACATTCCAATCCATCTCAAGGCCAAAGTTTACAAAACGGTTCTTCGCCCAGAGGCGCTGTATGAAGTAGAATTCTGGCTGATGATGTTGAAGCATGAGCAGGCGCTTGATGACACTGAAATGAAGATGTTGTGATGGTCAATCGGAATCTCTCGGATCATTCGAGTCATGAACGAAGATGAGATTGGTGCCCATTGCGAACAAGATGCATGAAGCCTGACTGCAGTGGTTCAGTCATGTTATGGAAAGCAACAAACATTCAATCGCCTAGACTGTTCTCCTTTTATACGACCCTGGAGATAGCCACTAGAAAAGAGAGACTGGATTGTCCTAAACTGGGAATCTTATAGGACAAATAGCATACTGCTAGGTGAATCTAGGATTTGTAACTCTATATTACCCATACCATCTAGAGTGTATTATTGCCTCGTACCCAGCATTCTCAGGATAGGCTCATGACCAGGATCGAGCCGTTACTACAGATGAATGAATGAAATTAAAGTTATAGCAGATCCCTTAAAGATAAGGCAAGGTTGTAGGCAAATTACTGCTAATATATCTGATGTAATAGTGTTTGAAGCTTTGCATCCTGGATGAAAGTGCATTAAAATCGAGATGAGTATCAAACTAAATACTTGTTGCTCACAGGAGAATTTTTTTGGCCTAATTAGAGTGTACTGCTTATCTTTTTTGCCTGTGCATTTTTTGCCATTTTTGTAGTGCAACAAGACTAGCAGGTGTCATTCGGGCAATGTATTTCATTTGTTGATGGAGCTTATCAATCTACTCTTGCTAATTGCATGTTTACTTTTTAATCAGTGGGAAATTGTGGTACTTGACCTGCACTGATATTTCAGTCAGTGGACTGTGATTAGGAAAGTTGAAAAACCGGATGAGTTTTCATTTCTTAATGTCAATCTTATTATTATTATTATTATTATTATTATTATAATCTATATAATATTATTATACCATTTTACCAACAAGCAGTACGGTACTTATGTTTAAGGAAAAATAAGAATTATAATTTGGGTCCAGGATTAAGACAGTAAAGTCCCAAACTTATCATTTATATCAGTGCCTACCTTTTTTTATACTTAAGAAAAGTTTTAAATGTAATTCTGAACTCTAAGGAGTTCCAAATCTGTCTGCCTTCTCTCAGGAGAACCCACTGTCAGAACCAGAGATTTAGGAATATTAGTAGATATTTCAGTAGCCATTACTTCTAGCTCAGAGGTGCCAACATCTATGGTTTTACAACAATTGTAGCATTTAAAATGATGACCTCTTACTATAGCGATAGTGATATGTGAAAAAACAGTTCATTGTTGAGGAAAGGTCTTTGAAACGTGATTTCATGAGCTTCAATCTTGTGAGCCAGTATAAACTATTTAAAGTAGGTGGGACTGTGGTCTCTTTGGTCGGTAAAAAAATTATGAGATTAGGAAATAGGAAATATATTTTAAATATCAAGTTTTGCATTTATTATTCTATAAATAAGATAATTATGATACAGTGCTGTGAAAACACATTTGCCCCATTCTGATTTCTTCTGTTTTTGTCTATATCTGTCTATATCTTTTTGTCTATATTTTGTCTATACTAAATAGTTTTAGATCTTGAAACGAAATAAAACAAAGGCAACCTGAATAAACACACAATACAGTTTTTATTTGAAAAAATTTTTATTGAAGAAAAAAAAAAAAAACGTGAACTAATTGCCCCCTTAAATTTAAAATCTGGTTGTGCGACCTTTAGCAGCAATAACTGCAACCAAATGCTTCCGATAACTGAATATCAGTCTTTCACGGCATTGGGGTGGAACTGCTTTAGTTCAACCACCTTGGATGTTTTTCGAGCATGAATTGCCCCTTTAAAGTCCGGAAACAGCATCTCAGTTGGTTCAAGTCAGGACTTTGAACCACTCCGAAACTTTAATTTGACTTTTTTTTACTCATATGTTTTGGATTATTGTCTTGCTGCATAATCCAGTTGCACTTGAGGTTCAATTTACGGACTAGAGACTGGACATTCTCCTTTAGGATTTTCTGGTAGAGAGCAGAATTTATGTTTCCTTCAATAACTGCAAGTTGCCCAGGCTCTCAAGCAGCAAAGCATCCCCATACCATCACACTTCCACCACCATGCTTCATCGTAGATATTATGTTCTTTTTGTGGAATTTGGTGTTTGGTTTATGTCAGATGTAACAGGACCCCTATCTTCCAAACAGTTCCACTTTCGAGTCAACAGTCCACAGAATATTCTCCCAAAAGGTTTGAGGATCATCAAAGTGTGTTTTGGCAAAATTCAGATGAGCCTTGATGTTCTTCTGGGTTAGCAGTGGTTTTTACCTCTCCACTCGTCCATGGTGCCATTTTTGCCCAGTGTCTTTCTGATAGTGGAGTCATGAACAGTGACCATTATTGATGCAAGAGAGGCTTGTAGGTCCTTTGATGTTGTCCTTGGCTCTTTTGTGACTCTTTTGTGACAAAAACAACTGGATAAGTTGTTTTTGTGCTCTTGGAAGAATCTTGGAAGGTTGGCCACTTCTGGGAAGGAGTCCCAGAGCCTTTGAAATAGCTTTGTAACCCTTCCCAGGGTTACAAAATTTCATAAAATTTTGGCATAGTGTGTTACTGGGTAAGACCTTTTAACCAACTTCGTGCATTTGAAATAGTTCTACTTATGTGATTGAACAAGGTTTACAGTAATCAGGCGTGGTTGCGTCTAATCCAACTGAACTCCATTATGAATGCAGTTTCATAGAGGGAATTAGTAACTATGAGGGGAGATACATTTTCACACAGGTCCATTTGGTTTTGGATATTTTTTTTTGTTTCAATAAATAATTATTATTTAAAACCTGCATTTTGTGTTTACTCAGGATGCCTTTGTTTGATCTTAGATTTTGTTGTCCTGTAGCCACTCCTTCATTATCTTGGCTGTGTGCTTAGGGTCGTTGTCCTGTTGGAAGATGAATCTTCACCCCAGTCTGAGGTCCAGAGTACTCTGGAGCAGGTTTTCATCAAGGATGTCTCTGTACTTTGCTGCATTCATCCTTCCCTCGATCCTGACTAGTCTCCCAGTTCCTGCCGTTGAAAAACATCCCCACAACATGATGCTACCACCACCATGATTCACTGTATGGATGGTATTGGCCAGGTGATGACTGGTGCCTGGTTTCCTCCAGACATAACGCTAGCCATTCAGGTCAAAGAGTTCAATCTTTGTCTTGATCTTGATCTGAGAGTCCTTCAGGTGCCTTTTGGCAAACTCCAGGCGGGCTGTCATGTGCCTTTTACTGAGGAGTGGCTTTCATCTGGCAACTCTACCATACAGGCCTGATTGATGGAGTTCTGCAGAGATGGTTGTTCTTCTGGAAGGTTCTCCTCTTTCCACAGAGACACACTG
Organism: Noturus placidus; assembly: GCA_022414735.1. Taxonomy (NCBI): domain Eukaryota; kingdom Metazoa; phylum Chordata; class Actinopteri; order Siluriformes; family Ictaluridae; genus Noturus; species Noturus placidus. Next base: position 129,153 of record JAFFST010031429.1, read on the forward strand.
GAGCTCTGTCAGAGTGACCATCGGGGTTTGGGTCACCTCCCTGACTAAGGTCCATCTCCCCGATTGCTCTGTTTGGCCAGGCGGCCAGCTCTAGTCCTGCTGGTTCCAGACTGCTTCCATTTATGGATGATGGAAGCCACTGTGTTCATTGGGACCTTCAATGCTGGATAAGTGTTTCTGTGCCCTTCCTCAGATCTGTGCCTCGATACATTCCTGTCTCGGAGGTCTACAGACAGTTCCTTGGAGTTCATGGCTTGGTTTGTGCTCTGACATGCATTATTAACTGTGGGACCTTATATAGACAGGTGTGTGCCTTTCCAAATCATGTCCAATCAACTAAATTTACCACAGGTGGACTCCAATCAAGTTGTAGAAACATCTTGAGGATGATCAGTGGAAACAGGATGCACCTGAACTCAATTTTGAGTGTCATGGCAAAGGCTCTGAATACTTATGTACATGTGTTTTTTGTTTTTTATTTTTAATAAATTTGCAAAGATTTCAAACAAACTTCTTTCACGTTGTCATTATGGGGTATTGATTGTAGAATTTTGAGGTAAATAATGAATTTAACCCATATTGAAATAAGACTGTAACATAACAAAATGTGGGAAAGTGAAGCGCAGTGAATACTTTCCGGATGCATTGTATCAATTCAGATATAATGGTCCAGCAATTAGATAATTTTGCTAAATTAATTGAGAATGAACACCATGTTTACCAATTACATGTAATTGTGGAAACATGAGCTAATGGGTAATCACGATTTTCTAAAATAATCGTAGAATTAGTTGATTATGAAATCACTGTGAACATGGAATCCCTCTCCTTCTGTTATGTGTACATCAATTGACTTCAAGCTGATATCCTCTGTCACTGCCCTCAGAAGAGAAACAGAGAAAAGACAAATCATAGGTAAGAATAGGAAGCAAGTCATAAGTTGTTAGAATCCTGCTTGTGATGCCCATATGATTTGAATTCCCTGTTCTCGTCTTCACGGCCCGCAGAAAATATTGCACTCCAAAATTGCATTCATATTTCAGCGCTCATAATTTTGAACCACGAGTCAGCCGGCCTGCAAATTGCCTGTGGAAAATTTTTGTTTGCTTGACTATTATGCATGCCACATCCCATTCAGACCTTTGGCGGTGGCCATCTCTACTGCATGCACAATTTCTACAACGAGGCGCTGACATTTCCAATACCCCTGTCTGCTATTGTGTCAACATACACACTGAATTCTTCACAATGTTTCTGCCGAGGCCTGGCTTGAGGCTCCTGCATCTACAGACACTACGCTACTCTTGAAGTTTTGTCATTAGAGAGGATATGTTCAGATCCCTACTGAGACCTTTTGATGTAGCACAGACAATAAAGTGCTAGAGACAGCCAGCCAATTTTGCCCACTGCGACTTTTTCTCAGCAAGGGGTCTGTGTGTTGGTGGGGGAAGAAAAAAACGGTGAGTTGATGTACACATTCCAGACAGACATCAACAGCACAAAGACTGAACTTGTCTGGAAGCCATCAGTACATTATGTTGTGTGGGTTTGTGTGTTACCTTGTACATTTAGTGAGACATTATTGTAATACAGTATATCACACCAAGATCAAATGCATGCTTGGTTGATTGCATGCTCTTTTTAGAAAATATGGAACAGAACCAGTTAAGATTTACCTGCATACTGTGAAAGGAGACTCTTGTGGGCCTTCAAGTTGAACAAATATCTTAATACAGCAGAAGGCATGAATCAGGCACTTTTAACATTAATAAATAATAATGTATATATAATTAACCATGCTATTTTTTCAAGAAATAATAGTTTGAGAGATTGTCAGATTTCTCTGGTATTGCACTACCCTCCAGTGCTTTCGGAATGCCTTTTCCCTTTTTTTCACTGTCTGCCTTGTGTGTGTGTGTGTGTGTGTGTGTGTGTGTGTGTGTGTGTGTGCGTGTGCGTGTGTTCATTTTGTTTCCCATTTAGACGTTCCCGTCACAACCCCCCCACCCACTACTACCATCATCCACCCTGATGCTGCCCAAGGTACTGTAAACCATCTTGGCTTCAGGGTTCTACCTCCATCTCACCTGTTTGCCTTGTTCTGTCTCTGTGTGCTTCCTGTAGCCTACATTGTGTGTGTGTGTGTGTGTGTGTGTGAGAGAGAGAGAGAAAGAGAGAGATTAGTTGCCTAGTCAATAGTTAAAGCAGACACTGATTGAGGACTTCACTGTTTAATTCAATTCAATTTTATTTGTATAGAGCTTTTAAAAATGGACATATTGCTTTACAGAAATATATAAATTCCTGATATAAATGTTACATTTTAAAGGAACCAGGCTCAAAAGGGAACCCATCCTCATCTGGGTGACACCAGATAGTGTGAATATAAATAATTGCCATTTTATACCTGAATATTATGTAGTCAAAAAGTGCAGTTGTATAAACAGGATCTTATGAGCATATGAGAAATGAGTATGAGCATCAGGGTCATTTCTGAATTCATTAAAGTTTTAACTTAAACTTACTTAAAGTCTATTGTATTGAACTGGAGTTATTAACTGTTCAACAACGGAGACTTGAGTGCAAAACTGTTCTTGGCAATTGCAGTCCTAAGGCTATCCAAGGAAGAACATCCATAGCCATCTTTATGGTTTCTATGTGGTACTAATAGCAATAATCACATAGGGATCTTTAGGCTGTCCATGTGTTGCCATCTTTAGTAGCAGTGAGTGATTTTCAGGTGATTAGAACTCCAAACTGAAGTAATGATAATGATAATGATTCTTTATTGGTCACATATACATACAGTCTTCACATACCCCAGCATGTTAAGAAGTTGGGGTCAGAGTACAGGGTCAGCCATCATACAGCACCCCTGGAGCAGAGAGGGTTAAGAGCCCAACAGTGGCAGCTTGTAACTCAGAGCCTTAGCCACAAAGCCACCACAGCCCCTAGTAGTAGGGCATCAGGATGGATCAGGCAGGTCCGGCGAGCAAACGGGGTCAGGATCACTGGTACAGTTGTGCTCATAAATTTACATACCTCTTACAGAATCTGCAAAATGTTAATAATTAAAAAATAATAATAATAATTTATATAGCGCTTTTTACAATGGTACATTGTCTCAAAGCAGCTTTACAGAAATATAATTTTTACATTTTACATTTACAAGTGACTTACTAATGAGAGCACATTCACACACCAATGGTAGCAGAGCTGCCATGCAAGGTGCTAGCTTGCCATTGGGGGCAACTTAGGGTTCAGTGTCTTGCCCAAGGACACTTCGGCATGGGATCACCCAGGCCGGGATTCGAACCGCCAACCCCACGGTTAGTGGATTAGTGGACAACCCGCTCTACCGACTGAGCCACAGCCGCCCTGTGGAAAAAAAAGGGGGGATCATAAAAATGTAATTTAGCTTTTCATTTAGTACTACCCTAACCCTAACCCTGTGGCCACCTAGTCCCCCACACTCGCCTTCTGTGCCTCCATCACACTAGCGTTGTTGAACTCAACTGGATGGGGAAGGAACTGGCTGAACGCTGCCATATGTCAAGTTTACTCAGCAACTTGGTAGACCACAAGTGAGACCCGCTGCCATATAGGCCTTGCCCACCAACACTGATGTGGCCTTAACATGTCTTGGATGGCAAAGCCGGCCCCCCTAAATTTCCTCCACCTCAGGCATAGCTAAATAGCCGTGCCTTCATTCCCCACGATGGCTGAATAATCAGACGTTGCGGGGTCATAAATACAGCAAGTGTATGGTTTTCCTCAGAAGCGTGAATTTCTTCATGCACTTCTGGAAAAAATCCTGTTACCAGCCACTTCCTCTTCCCCTGGCAAGTCTAGATTTAGTTTTTCAACTGCCATAGTAATCACTTCAAGCAGCTCTTTATATGCTTGAGAGCTGCTCTCTGTTTTTCTGGCTCTTCGGAGTCAGGGGGAGGGTGTTGCATAGCAGAAGTAGTCGCTGCGACGCAAGCAGAGAAAATCCGGCAGAGAGCCAGACCTAGACGACAGAGCAAGAGGTTCCTCCTCTAGATCCATAAAAGATCCCCTGAGGCTCTGAAACTCAACTCCCTTCAGCAGAGAAGAGAGTGAGCTACGAGCTGAGCTTGTAAGGCATTCACACTGCACACAGTAAGACCTCTCGAAGGGCTGCCCTGGCATGCTCCGTCCTAGACACTTCACACAGAAAGTGCCATAAAGTGGCATAATCCAAAGCATAGGTCAAAAAACAGGCAGGAAGCATCACACAGGGAATATCCATAATCATTAAACACAGGCACAGATCAAAATGAAGAAATCCAAATAGAAATACACAAACCAGGTAAAAGGAAACATGCGAAACTAGGCTTGAAATAAATGAGTGTAAAACATGGCAAAACGTCATGTAAAGACAATGAAACACCAGGGCTTAAACACACAAAGTAATCAAGGGAGGAACTGAAAACAGGTCAGAATGATCATGACACAGTAAGGAGACAAACCAATGGCAAGACAGGGGTGGAGACAAGACTTGATTCAAAACATACATGGCTATATAAACAAAACATGACAGGAAATACATATAGAAACACATTTATCTGCACTGTTTGTGCTGCGAGTCGTGACGTGCTCCAAGCACCATAGAGCCCACTAACAGGTGGAATGCAGTGCACATTGCTTCTTTAGTCTATACCATTGCTGAAAAAAATAGGCAGAATATAAAACATTGAATCATATTAAGCTGTTTAAGAAATTATAGATTGTTAAAATGCACTCGTGGACAAGCTGGCAGCTTCACTGAATTCACTGATTCTGAAACTATGACTGCTGCTTAGCAGGGAAGCTTGTGTCTATTAACAGAGAACTCTTTATAGCTCAGTGACTGACCTTCCATTGGTAAAAAATGCTATGTTTACATCTGAGAGGGTTTTCTGTCCCACTTCCATCTCAGTAGCATTTGAAAACATGTCTGGATTAGCCATGACATGCCACTCTACTGGATTCTAGACAGTCTTTCGCAGTCTTTCGCATAGCACTGGTCAAGAGAAATCAGTGTGCCACAGTGTAAGGATTTTATTTAAATTATTTACACTTTATTTAGCTATAAAGGACAAGAAAAGCAGTCCCATCCACACTTGATATAAAGTGATTTTAAAGTGATCTATTAAAGAAAAATATATTTCCCACAAGACTATAATACACTGACTATATAAATTGCTTTATCTAGTATGACATACAAAATACATTAAGCCTGCTTTCTTTAACATTTTTCTGAATTTCTTTACCTTCTACCATCCTCTTTGTTTCACTGTGTCACGTAAAGGAGATGTTGACAGAAGCAAATGCAGGTTAGATAGTTTAATACAAAAACAACAAGTCCAAAGGGTAAAGCAAAAATCCACAACATTAAACTGGCAGAGGTCAGGCGATCGGGCAATCAGTCAAAACAGGACTAGGCAGAGAAATGAGGTAGTACACAAAAGCAAAGTCAAAACCAGTAAAACAAACACAATATTGAGGCTTGGTATAGACAGAAAACAGGTGAACTGAGCACATACTTATGAAATACATGTTGTGTAACTCTTATAGTGTATAGTATTATTCAACAAGTCTCTTATATAGCGTGGAGTGAGTGAGTTTGAGATTGGCAACAGGTGTGTGTGCTTGGAAGTCGGGGAAGGTGAATGTGTGTGGGGGAAGTGTCGTCGTCTTGGGTCATGTTTGTAGTTGGTGGTACATTCTGGGAAATGGAGTCACTGGTTTGCAATGATATGACACACTGCCCCAAATGCATAACTGCTCCCCACAGCAGCCGCTAGTGATTGTAGTACATTAAGCTATACAGTCCACAGTGTGACAGAGATTTACACAGATGCATGTTTACGGCAGGCAGCAGAAGGTGAAAGATCGTTAGTTTAGTAAGATCAGCTAGCTGATATCCACAGCACTTGTCAGATTATGTTTGTTGACTCCTTTTTGTGTTTTGTGTATGATCTCTAGCAGTACAGATACATTTTGCAGACTGAATCATAGCCCAGATTGGTGCCATAGCTCAAAATGTTAATGGCTCAGATCATAAGACAAATTACTCTGGGAATTACTCTGGTTTTCTTTCAGCTTTTGTAATTTTAGGCACTGAAATTTCAAATGCATAATATAGAACATTATTATTATCATTATTATTATTATTATTATTATTATTATTATTATTATTGTTGTTGTTGTTGTTGTTATTGTTATTATTATTATGAGAAACTACTAAAAATTCAAATATTTTGCTGTGGAAAGTGGCAGAAGAGAAACAGGATTTTGGGATCTTTAAGGAAAAAAAAGCCAGCGATATGTTTCCAATTGAACTTCAGTGGGGACTAATTCAAGTTACTTCACATGTAGAAATCTGTTTCTAGAGCACGCCAAATAAATCTTTGTTAGGTCAAGTGAACCTCAAACCAAAATGCATTTTTGATGAATTGGCAGAGAGAACTGCCAATAAATGATAGGGAGCACTCCACATAAAAAAAAAAAAGAAAAGAAATAGCAGTGCCTTTTTTAAAGTGTTCAGTAGCATTCAGCAGTGACATTTCCCCATTATTGCTATTTATAATGCAGAATAAAATGCTAAATTAAAGTATTCTATGTGACATTAGTGACTTTTAAGGGTTTTTTTACCCCCCTCTAATTAATATGGGAAGTACATAGTGAAAGCATGGAATTTGAATTAATCTTTACAGATCCCCCAAAACTCTGCTGAACTGTTTTGTAAAGTCTATCTCTCTTCTGTCTAGATTCAGTGAGTACAGGGAAAGACTATGTATCAGTGTTGATTAGCATTTTGCAGTACCACCTTTCAAACAGAGTAATCCAGTCAGGCCAGTGTGGATTGATGAGCTCAGGATGTTAAAGAGCATTTTGAACCAGACACAAGGTTATCAGCTGTGAAGTTTCACATAGATATAATTTCAGCAGTGTTCAATACAGCATGAAGCTTTGCAAGCATCCCTCCAGGGCAGGTGGATCAGTCAGAATTGTTTGGTTCATAGAGCAATGTTGGGATAATAACAAGAAAGACAGTAGAGAGAGGGTTTTGTGGATGTTCTTCCGAACAATAAAGTGTAAAGTGAGATGGAGATTTATGATGAGATTTTAAGACCGAAAGCATGGTAAAAATATTACACTGAGTAGACATAACATTAAAACCCTGGACAAGTAAATGGCGCACTTATATAGCGCTTTTATCCAAAGCGCTTTACACTGTGTCTCATTCACACACCAATGGTAGCAGTGCTGCCATGCAAGGTGCTAGCCTCCATCGGGGGCTACTTAGGGTTCAGTGTCTTGCCCAAGGACACTTCGGCATGTGGCATCAACCGGGCCGGGAATCGAACCGCCAACCCTACGATTAGTGGACAACCAGCTCAACCGACTGAACCACAGCCGCCCTTTACCAAGTGAAGTAAATAACATTGATTATCTCACTAATTGCACCTGTCAAGAGGTGGGATATATCAGGTAGCAAGTGAATAGCCAGTTGATGTGTTGGAAGCAGGAAAAAAGGGCATGGGTAAGGATCTGGGTGACTTTGACAAGTACCAAGTTGTGATGGCTAGATAACAGGGTCAGAGCAAGGCAGGTTTTGTGGGGTGTTCCCAGTATGCTGAGGTTAGTACCTACCAAAACTAGACCAAGGAAGTACAACCGGTGAACTGCAACTCAAGGTCACCCAAGGTTTATTGATGCACGTGGGAAGCAAAGGCGAGCCCATCTGGTCCACACCCACAAAAGAGCTACTGTAGCACAGATTGCTGAAAAGGTTAATAGATGATAGAAAGGTGTCAGAAAACACAGTTCTCGGCAATGTTTTGCTGGTAAACCTTGGGTTTCCTGGCATTCATGTGTATATTACTTTGACATGTACCACCTAACTAAACATTATTGCAGATTAAGTCTACCCCTCCATGGCAGCGGTATTCCCTAATGGCAGTGGCCTCTTTCAGCATGATAATGCACTGTGCTGGACAAACAAGCGTTATCTCTGCTCTCTGATCTTCTGCTGTCATAAGTTGCTTTTCTGCTCACCATAGTTGCAAAAAAATATTTGAGTTACTGTAGCCTTCTTGTCAGCTTGACCCAGTCTGGCCATTCTCCTCTGACCTCTCTCAGAAACAAGTATTTTCACTTGTAGAAATGCTGCTCAATAGATGTTTTATGTTTTTCAGACCATTCTGCTTCTAGAGACTGTTGCGTGTGAAATCCCAGATCAGTATTTTCTGAAATACCCAAAACAAACCAAATGCTCCAACCAGTCTGTCTGGCACCAGCAACCATGCCATCAAAGTCACTGAGATCACATTTCCCCTCATTCTGATGTTTGATGTGAACATTAACTGAAGCTCCTGACCTGTAACTGTATGTTCTGTATGAACATGATTGGCTGAGTGTATAATTGCATGAATTATCAGGGGTACAGGTTTTCCTATTATTTGACCAGTTAGTTTATACACAGTATGTGGATGTACTCAAATAGCCACTAGCAAACATCACATGGTAAATAAGTCTTATGGCTTATAAACCTGCAAACCCACTAGCAAACCTGTATTACCTCAATTAGCAGAGGAATTACAACTTATACACTCCAGACATCATCAGAACAGAAGGATGATGCTGAGCTGTATCTTAAGTCTATGTTTTGACATCAATAGGGTATTTTCCTCATATAATGAGCTCCTCTCCAGATGTGGTTTCAGGGCTTTTTTTGGCAATATGTGCAGCCCAGGCTTGGGTGCCTTTAGGTAAAGCATGAGCAGGTAGTCTCATATATCTGTCTGATGAGGGGCATTTATGGTGCTGTGTGTGAGGATGATGGAGCTGCCACTGGGCAAATGACACACAGAAGACATGGTAGGTTTTTATAAATGGTCTGTCCACTGTTGGCCATGCTTTCATTTTTTTTCCTACAAGGTTCTAAAATAGTTGTCTCATTCAGAACACAGGGTTAACCCCGAGCATCACATTTCACAGTGTGCACAGTGTACGGCAGATTTTATGTTTCAGTAAGTTTCAAAGTTACTTTCTGAAATTTCAGAGCAAACAAATAGAGCCCTATCAAAATAAGCACATTGTGCTGTCTTGAGCATGACTCAGTTATTAGTGCTATTTGCATTTGCCGAAAAAGGTATGTCTATTTTGCAGATTTTTTTAACCTAAAGGGAAACCCCACCCTAAACAAAGGTTTATTTTGAGTAGAGTTTCTTAGTTTAAAATTCTTCCATTGCATATTAACATTACATATTTACATATTAATCTGGTTTCATTTTTGTTAGCAGGTACCTAAATTACCCACAATGCCTTTCAACTATCCGCTGATAGTGGTGCCAGTTGGATTTAGCCCTCACGTCATCTCAAATAAAGTGATTGATTCAGCAGAGTTTAAGTTATTTGGTCTGTCCAGTTCTCTTGCCTCCTCATCTGTACACTTAGCTTCCAAAGCATCAATATTTATGCCACCACGAACGGCATTGCGCATATCATCTCACAGATCACTAACTAGCTGAGTCGAGTCTCTGCTGTAACTCAGCACAACTGTGTCATATACTGTATCTGCAAATGGAAAATGCGATGTTCGCCAAGACCGTCTACGCCTGCTGCTAGTAGCACCTTATTGGCCAGCTCAAATATGGTTCTTAGAGATAATTTCCCTGCTCAACGGTACTCCTTGGGAGATTCCCATCTGCAGGGATCTACTGTCTCAAGCCGGTGGGCTGATTTATCACCCTCAGCCAGAGCTATGGAAACTGGGAGTCTGGCCCCTGAGGGGCACCAGCTCATAGATTCTGGTCTCACAACTGAGTTTGTACAGACCATGTTAAACACTAGAGCACCATCCACAAGTAAATTGTATGTGCTCAAGCGGTGGCTTTTTATTTTGTGGTGTGAGGAACGTCAGGTAGACCCAGTGAACTGTACAATAGCTACAGTCCTGGAGTTCTTACAAGGATGTTTCTCAGCAGGGTTGACTCCTTCTACAATCAGGGTTTACATGGCTGCCATTTCGGCCAGCCACGTTCCTGTTGATGGAGCCTCTGTGGGGCCACATCCTCTAACTTCGAGGTTCATGTGTGGTGTCAGATGGCTAAGGCCCATCTGCAGGCCCCGCATACCTTCCTGGGACCTTTCTGTGGTCTTGGAAGGTGTGTCAGCGGCCCCATTTGAGGCCTTAGAGTCAGCCTCTGAGAAGCTTCTGACTCTAAAGGTAGCTCTTCTACTGGCCCTGACATCTCTCAAGGATTTCCATTTGTAAACAATCCTTCTCACTGTACAATGGTGAATTTCAAATTGTTTTGAGATTTGTTTAGAGTAGAATTGTTTACAGTATACTTACAATTGAAGGAAGGGTGTATTTTCTTTTTTTTCCCCATGTGTGTCAAATAGCAGCATTTGTAGAATCAGTAGTTACTTAAAAGATGTAATTAGTATTTCAATGGCATTTAAATGTATGGAGTTGCAAATGAAGGCTTTATGAAGATTAAGATTTGTTGAACAGCTGATATACATCGATCAGTCATAAGAGTAAAACCTAACATTGTGTACATCTTGTGCTGCCAAAACAGCTCCGACCCATCGAGGCATGGACTCCATAAGACCTTGGTGTGCTGTGGTATCTGGCACCAAGATGTTAGCAGATCCTTTAAGTCCTGTAACTCCACAGATCAGACTTGTTTGTCCAGCACATCCCACAAATGCTCGATTGGATCGAGATCTAAGGAATTGGGAGGCCAAGTTAACACCTTGAACTCTTTGTCATGTTCCTCAAAACATTCCTGAAGAATTTTTGCAGTGTGGCAGTTTATGTTATCCTGCTGAAAGAGGTCATTGCTGTTAGGGAATACCGTTGCCATGAAGGGGTAGGTGGTTCATGTCAAAGTAACATCCACATAAATTAATGAATGCCAGGACAGGAGGTTTCCCAGAGCATCAAACTGCCTCGGCCAGCTTGCCCTCTTCCCATAGTGCATTGTGGTGCCATTTCATCCCCAGGTAAGCGGCACACATGTACCTGACCATATTTGTAGTAGGTAAAATACTTTTAACACACTTATTCTGTTCTTTGTTAAATGCCAAATCAAAAGGGAAATGTACAGCCTTTATGGGCTGCCTGGTTTATTCACTCAAATTTAAGTATGTACTCATAAGCTAAGAATAAATCATGCTGCTCAACCTGTGGTTAACTTTAGCTGTATTACTCAGCACTCATAAATTCTCTATATTGATTGCAGTGCTCGGGCTAAAGCTCCTCTCAACAGACCAATATTTTTGAAGAGCTCAGAAAACCAAAACAACAAACAAATCCCTTGTTTATATATTTTAAATCCATTTCAAAATACCACATTGTAGTGTGTATTGTTTGGCTTCTCTGCTATGCTGTGGTGAAAGTTCTATGATTGTTATTATTACTTGAAAGATTTAGGATGCAGTGTGACTCAAAGTTCATTGCAGGTGCTGAATGATACTACTTCCACCTTTTGGGTAAGAATGGGCACATGCAGAGTTGTGCCATTCGTGAGCATGTTTTATGCTTTCACACCGCTGGTACACTTCTCTCTTCCTCGCTCTCTCTCTTTCACTTGATGCATGTTTTGTGTTTCATCCTCTCTGTGTAGCCTAGCAACAGGTAGTAGGCAACAGTTCATGTCTCAAATATGGTTTTCTCTGGAGGAGGAGCAAATGCCACAGCACTCAAAGGAAACACACAGATGCACGTAAATACCAGTCAAACATCTCACACTCCACAGTATTTTTGGCAGACCACCAGAGTGAGTGGACCAAGACTCCCCTATTATTACAGGCTTCTAGGGTTAGCTTTTTGCCAAGAAGCACTGGTGCACCAGACGTGAGAAAAACAGCAACACAGAATCATTTACAAGCACAAATTTGATAGAGATTTGCTTGTCATTAAACATTAATTGGCAAATATTTTTTTTTTAAATTGCTGCCGTAAAATACTCAATGTAAAACAGATATTTTCAGAGCTAAAATCGGATTGGCTGAACTGCATTCAAAGACGTTGGAAAATCCTTGGTTTTCCTGTGACTGCATCACATGAATTAAAATTTGTATTAATGCCCCAGGGAATCACTAAAACACTTAAGTTCATAGAATACCCTAACCATTGTCTGTTATGTTGCTTAGCAACCACAGTTTATTGCTACCAGACTACTTTGTGTGGAAGATCACATTGTTTTTGTCGACATTTTATAAAAGCAACAAGCTAATCAAGGGTGTTCGATGCAGTGATTTTATCAGAGCTATGTGAGTTTTAGGCACTCCACTTAAGCTAGGAGTAGTGTGCTCTTTTACACCTGCTGCACGATAGGTTGAGCTTTGCAGTAATTACGACTTCTGCGAAGCATAGAGAGGGAGGTGGAGCAGAGAGCAGTCTGCCCTGGGAAGAGAGCTTTAATAAATATAAACTTATCAAGTCAGAGTGGAGGGCTTGAAATCTGAAAATCTGAATTCCACTCACATCTTTTAAGAAAAGCAAACACTTGCGCTGTAGAATCCTGTATTAAAACATACATCATGCTCCAAGGAATATTTGTATTGATGCCAGTGGTGGAAAGAGTAGAAACACACTGACTTTGAGTAGAATAATTTACTTGAAAAAATTAAAAGTACTAATCAAGAAAATTAGTCAAGTAAGTATTTATTTTTTCATGTATTTACAATTGACACAACAAATCTGAAATGTGTTCTATTTTCTATATTTTATTCTTATGTTATGAGAGTTTGCATGTTCTCCGTATGTTTGGTGGGTTTCCTTTGGGTAATCCAGTTTCTTTCCCAAGTCCAAAGACATGCACTGTAGGCTGATTGAAATTTCCAGATTGTCCATTGTGTGTAAATGTGTGTGCTCTAGCAAATAGCTTTAGGCAAATTTAGTCACTCTAACTATTGAGTTCAATTAAAAAGCTCCATATTTTGACTTTGATTGAAAGCTCTAGCATTTGGTACAAATAATGGATTTATTTTCCCACAGATGATAGTCATCCGAATGATAGTGCTGAATATATATCCACTGATGAGGGAATTCACAAGTCTGCTAATAATAAGGCTGAGTGCCAGGCCAGTTTGACACATGATGTGACTCTCAATACAAATTGCATTGTGCTTTCCCTCGAGCTCTTTTTTTTATCTGCAGCTTTCTAAAATGACATTTTTATTACACAAATACATTTTAGACAATATCATATTTTTTGTCGCATGTGATTATGTGAATATTAAAGTATATGCTCACATGTAGTAGTAAATAGTCATGTAGTAATGTAGTTTTTTTGTGTGATTATTGCAGCCAAAATGCTGGATTTTGAATTGACAAAATTGCAATTGAACGAAATTGTTTTGCACAGTCTTTAACAGCGATCTTTTTGGTAAATGACACCTTTCAGCTGTACTCATGTTCGAAGCACGTGAATCAAAGGGGTCTTTGGCTAAATGCGTGCTGTAATGACGTCACATGGCACTTTGTGATGATGTCACATGTCACAACACATGACTGCAGTAATTTAGAAAAATTGCAAGCTCTTGCGAATGTTGCAGAGTTTCCTTGATTTTGCATTATTTCTGTAGTAGTTATATATTGTAGTAGTACATTTGAAAAGTCCACATGTGAAATATATGTGAAAGAGAACATGTGAAGTATCTAAAAGCCATACGTGCAGTTCAGGTGACATTTCTATAAATATTAGATGCAGTTTGTGTACAATTACTGACTGCATTCCATGTGTTGTTGTGTTAAACCTGCCACCTACCTCCTAACCAGTCCACAGGACACTGCCCAGAACCAGACGCAGATGTTTGAGTGGTGGATCATTTTTAGCACAGCAGTAACACTGACATGTTGTAGGTGTTGTGTTATTATGAGTTGATCAGGCACAGCACTGTTGCTGGCCTAATACATAGGCATTTTTCTCAGCAGTAAGATACAGAAGACTAAATAAATTATAACATTCCATCACAGACCTTTTACCAGTGACATTTGCATGATAAATGCTTCGTGGTCTGGCAGAGTTTGCTGTACATCGTCTTGTTTTTACCTTTAATGTGGATGCATTGAAACGCTTAAAATGCTTTAGGTTTACTTTTAGACCCCAAACAATTTTAAAGGACCGACTGGGACGCTCAACTCACAGGGCTCATTTTTAAACTAATTTTCCGTCCAGCTCTGAACATGTTTAGTGCCTCAGGTGAAGTAGGTGCATTAAAAATGAATGCTACCGTCTAGACAGCTTACATTCTTAATGTTTTTTGTTGTTTTTTTAAGATGAGTCAGTGCAGTCAACTAACATTGGGTTTATTGGCTACTAATGCATGGTTGATGTTATTGAGTTAATCTAATAATAATAATAATAATAAGTCTTTATTTTATAAAGCGCCTTTAAAAGTAGCTTCTCAAAGCGCTGTACATGAATGAACAGTAAACATATAACAATAAACAGAGAACAGTACAAACAATAGAAGTGAAAAAGAAGTGAAAAAAGAGCTAAAACAACATAATTGAAATTGATGGAACAATAATAAAGAGACACTAGCAGTCAAACGCAAGTTTGAAATAGTATGTTTTCAGTTGAGTTTTAAAGGTGCCAAGAGTCTTGGCTTCCCTGAGTTC
>JAFFST010031429.1:144513-157625 GCA_022414735.1 Noturus placidus
GAACAAATAAGTCAAAAGTGAGGCTGGTATCGAAAATCACACCAAGGTTCCTCATCCTACTCTGGGTCTCCAGAATAGAGCCATCAAAAAACAGGGATAGTGGAGCGGCTTTGCGAATTTGATGACGGGAACCTATAAGCATAACCTCAGTTTTCCCGCTGTTCAGGCACAGAAAGTTATTGTTCATCCAAGCTTTTATCTCATAGCAAACATCAATGTTTTCACCAGATTTAGAGTGGATGTAGATTTGGGTGTCGTCAGCATAAAAGTGATAATGGAGGCCAAGCGAACGTAGCAAATGCCCAAGTGGAAATAGATAGATATTAAAGAGCAGAGGGCCTAGAACTAAGCCCTGCGGAACACCAGTAAGTACTGAGCAGGTGTCAGACCTAAGTCCAGACATAGAAATAAAATGGGAACGGTCAGTGAAATAGGATTTAAACCAGCTTAAAACTGTCCCGGACACACCAAATACACTTTCGAGGCGGGTAAGTAAAAGACCATGATCGACAGTATCAAAGGCGGCTCTAAGGTCAAGAAGAATAAGAAGTGAAATAGCTCTAGAATCAGAGGCCCTCAACAAGTCGTTGGTAACTTTGACCAGCGCCGTTTCTGTGCTGTGAAATTTTTGAAAACCTGACTGAAAGGGTTCGAAAAGGTTATTGGTTGAAAGATGATTACAGAGTTGAGAGGCAACAACATGCTCAAGTATTTTTGCCATAAACGAAAGGTTTGAGATAGTTAAAGCGAAAATTGTTAAAGTCATCCATGGAGACATTTTCTTTCTTTGGTACTGGTGTGATAGCAGCAGTCTTAAGTACTGCTGGAACGACCCCAGTTTCCAAAGATTCATTAATAATTCTGAGGATAGTAGGGCACCAAACAGCAAAGCACGATTTCTAATGAAAATAGAGTACTATTCTGAGGCACACAGTGTGATGTATTGTGATTGCTGTTCTGTTTATGATTGATGGAGCATTTGCACATGTATATGTTGGATACAGCTCTAAATAGAGCTGTTTTCCTCTTATACCACAGCGATTTGCAATTTTTTTATTAATTAAATAACACACACTGCACTTTTTATCCATTTATAGTAACATTTAATGTTTTGGAACGTCCACAAAACGCAGTTATAGTAGCTTAAACAGTCATTCTCTCATTATCCCCTCGTAAGACAAAAAAAAAATGTGACTTGCCATGTTATCAAGAACACGCAAAGTCATTTTTCATGAAGACTTTCCTTTTGCACAAGCTTACTGACCCTTACAAAGTACTGACACTGGAGACTCCTTCCATAAATGTTAAATAAATGTCACCTTATGGAAAACTTCACCTTATCAATGTTAACAGCACATTTTTTATGCAATTATTAATAGACTTAGATTATGTGACACGTCCACCATACAATTCCGGTGTAAGTTGTTACTATAGAAATATAGCATAGATAACATATTA
Source organism: Noturus placidus (assembly GCA_022414735.1). Taxonomy (NCBI): domain Eukaryota; kingdom Metazoa; phylum Chordata; class Actinopteri; order Siluriformes; family Ictaluridae; genus Noturus; species Noturus placidus. Next base: position 145,972 of record JAFFST010031429.1, read on the forward strand.
TAACGAGCTCACTAATATAAGCCTTAAATTACAGCTAGCACTACTGTCCGAGCTGCTGCTGTAGAAAATTCATCATCAATTTCTGACCAATCAGTTTCCAGAATTTAGCAGTGCTGTGGTATAGTAAGTATTCATTATCTGGGGATTTAATGTATCATTGTAAATTCTACTTTTTATTCTTAAGTTTCAACTACTAATATTCATGGACTGATGTAGTTTCATCATAGCTCTATCTGCTATTCAGTCCAGTAATTTTTCTTTTTAATTCTTCTGTATTATGACAAGAAATTAAAACAAAAACAGGCCAAATATGAGGTGAACTAGTTATTGTTATTGTGTGAGAACAAAGCAAAGCTCAGATGTGTGTGAGTCCTGCAGTTGTTTACAGGTCAAAAGACTTGTAATTAATTCCTGAGTTACATTAGCCATGGCCAAGTGATTTCTGTCAGTGTTGCTAAATCAAACTCATTCTGGCTTCATTATTTTGCAGTTCCATAGTTTTCACAGGTGATTAATTTCCACTGAATGCACTTCTGCTGCCCCAGACAGCTTTGTGAGCAACTGAGCTGCATATTTAGCTTTGTGATTTTTATTCGGGCCAGTCTGGAAAGCAACTATGAGGCCTGGTCAGCCTTGGATTAACAAGTGTTGAGATGGAATCAGACTAATGTCGCATGTAGTGTGAAGTCAAGTCAATAGCATAAAATCTAAATCAGATTCTTATGCACTGTTCGGTCCCGGTCTAGGGTTGGGACTGTAAAAAAAGACTTGAGTGTAAATGTGATTATCCCATGTATAAAGAATACCCCATGGTCATCTTTTGTTAGCAACAAGCCTGCCAGCTAACTGTGATGACTGATCTATTAAAGTGCAGACCATTAATATGTCTGTATGTTGATTTATCTAAAGCAAATACTACTATATACAATATACAACTCATTTAAACTGCTGAAGCTGTGAGCAGCCATGTTGATTTGACATCACTTCCTGAAATCGGGCTTGAGATGGCTGTACTGAGTTCCTGAGTAGAAATTCTGAGTGTTTGGTTTTTACATTTAGATTTATGGCATTTGGAAGTTGCCCTTATCCACAGTTATACAACTGAGCATTTGAAGATTTTGGGCCTTGTTCAAGGGCCCAGCACTGGCACGTTGGTAGTGCTGGGATTTGAACACTTCTGATCAGGAGTCCATTGTCTTAACAACTGATCCATCACTGCCCTAGTTTTTCCTAGGCGGAGATCAGGAAATACTAGTTGTGACCTTTAGTCAAATGCAGCTTAAGTCTCAACTACATCTAAGACTCAAGGTCAATTAAAAGGTTTGGGTCCTATAAGAAATGAGCATTCAGCTGCTGCATCCACTCCAGCAGTACCTTAAATGAAATCTCAAGCATGACATATTGCGCATCTGCTGGCAGCCAGCAGCAGGAGCCTGTAAGTAAGAGGGCAGGGTAGCACAAACATCTGACTCTGAACCTGGACACACGGAAAAACAAACAGAGGACAACCTCCAGTGTTTTGAGCATAACACACATGTACTGTAAATAGCGCTCTAGAAAAGGTGTGTGTCTGAAATCAAAGTATTAATCAAACTGTAGACTAAAAAACAGGAACAGATTTCCAATCCCAGCAGTACAGAAGTATATGACAAAGGCGACAATCTTGACAAAGGACATCTTAAAAATTATTTTAATGCTAGGAAAGCATGTCCAAATACAACACACCCAAGCCAGCAAGGGGTTGACATTAGAAACAAGCTCAGAGACTTGAGACGTGACTTGTGAACATTTGTGGTGTCAATCTCTGTTTAATGAAAAATATTATTGATATTTTAAGTTCCACAATCATTTCAAATATCAGTAAGTGTTCAACAAAATTATAATAATTTTATGTGTTTCTTTAACAGCACAAAAAGGATCAATAAATATAAAAATAAAAATAAATGGTTTCTTATTTCAAAAGCGAACAATGCCGCTGTTTATAAGGTGAGCATGTGATGCAGGTTATATTAATATCATAATGAAAATAGTAGTGTATGATAGGGCTAGATGTTCTTATTGCTTATTCTCAGAGTATTGTGAAATTACTATCAGACAGCATATGTGTGAACGTAGATGAAATATATTTCCACAAACTGAATGTGTAATGTTTTGTTCATTTATGAGGTACGTGTTTATTTCTATTTTCCATTGCTCTGTCAGAGAGTTTTACAAAGCAATAAAAATTAATAGTTCTTTGTTTATGTATTAGGTTTTTAAAGAAGAACTCTGCGATATACACATAGAGTTGTCTGCCATAAAGTAGTGAAAATTGATTTATGAATACATTTACTTCATGTTTATCAGGCTGCTCTTTTTTCCACTGTGTGGTGAGTAACATTTACAGTGCCTCCATTAATATTGGCACCCTTGGTAAATATGAGCAAAGAAGGCTGTGAAAAATTGTCTTTATTGTTTAACCTTTTGATCTTTTGTTTAAAAAAATCACAAAAATGCTCTGCTCTCATGGATATCAAACAATTGCAAACACAACAGAGGTTTATCCAAATTTTTAGGTCCTCGCTGGTGGACTCTTCTCTTCAGTTCACCCCCAGAGGACCTTGATTTTGTGGTCAGTAAACCATTTTTGTGTTGATTTTGATGTATGTTTTGGATCATTGTCCTGTTTTGATCCAACCACGGCCCATTTTAAGCTTTCTTTTTAAGTGCTAGAGGAGTGCAGAGTAGAGGTGTAAGAGCCAGTGTAAGTGTAGATTTTTATTTATTTATTTATTCATTGAGTGGGGGCAAGTTAGGGGTTAGTTAGGTGTTTACGAAAGAGGTGGGTCTTTGGCTATTTTATTGAAGATAATGACAGATTCTGATGTCCGGATTGAGGTTGGAAGTTCATTCCACCACTGAGGAACAGTCAGTCCGAAGGGGGGTGCTGTTCCAGACAAGGTCTTGTACATGAGTATGTGAGTTTATTTGTCATGTACAGAGCATTCTACAGTGTGTAGTTGTTGCAGTGAAATTCTTAATCGCAGGTTCCTGAATTGTCCAAACATTAGAATACATAAGAGCAAAGACAAGTAACGCACTAGAGACACATCAAACATTAAATGCACAACTGTGCAGGACAACACAGTGAAGGGTGGGGTGTCAGTGTTTATCTACATAGTGACAATACCCCATAAAGCACACTCTCTTACATGATAAGATCCCACACTGTTGCACCCTGTGGTCTAAGAGTTGCTTCATCACAGATAAAGTCTTTCATGAAATGAAGACTGACAATGTTGGCATGGCATCCCTTTATAGCATGACACCTGAGAGGAAAGATGTACTTCAGTACATGCTTTGTTGGTGAAGTTGGACATTTGAGAGAGATTTGATGATTAAATTAAAAGATGCAGTCAGAGAAACATGTCTTTGTGGGTAATTATGTCTGTATTGTATCCTAACATAGTAAAATAGTCAGTGCTTTTCTTCACGTTCATTTTCACTCCAGCTGTTTAATATGAAGATGCTTAAATGAAGATGCACCAAAGGGAATCGAGTTTGTAGCTAAACATGGAATTAAGGCTCAGTGAGTTAAAGTTTCTTAGATGGAAATCAGAGCACAGTGCAGCCAGATGGCTGTTGGGATGATTTTTGGCTGAGGACAAAGGTTCAGGTTAATTTAGTACTCGAATGCTCCATGTCCAAGTGTCCTCAAGCACCTAAATAATGTTGTTTTGTCCTTAAAGCAAGCAAGGGCGTTAAAACCAACAAATCCTTTGAAAATCTGCAACATGGCTGTCCTTGTTAGCATAAAAAAGAAACAAGAAGTTACACTAAGTCCCTGATTTACTACAGGTTTGTATGTGTAAAAAAAACAAGATGTTCTGAAGAGCTTGTCTTTCATATTAGCAAATTAGCACCTTTGTGTTCATTTTGTTTACTTTCCTTAATAATTTTGCAATTGTGACTTTTTATTTCAACTGTAAAGTTGTTTTTTTGATTAAATATTCACTACATGTTCACACATCAGATGCTAAGAGCACTATAACACAGCCTGCAACAGGGTTTTTATTCATATCTGATATGAATAAAATCATGACACCTTAACAAGTGAAGATATCTTGAATATAGTGTATATAGTTGCAAAGGAATATAGAATATAGTTGCAAAGTTTGAATGGCGCTCCGAGGCAGAGCTGGTAGGAGTGAGTTGCAGTAGCCCAATACATGCACCTGGGTGGTCTGGGTGTTAGAAATGGACGGATCCTTCTGATGTTATAAAGGAGAAATTGACATGGGCATGTCCGATGAGTGATGTGAAAGGATAAGGACAGTTGATTGTCCTTGGTTACCCAGTTAACAAGATTGCATGTAGTAACCAAAGGTGAGCTCAGAGGGTTGTACATCACCAGACAACCAGAGTTGGGAGATCACAAGATATTTGGTTTAGTATAATAAAAATATTATATATATTTTGTGTATTGTGCATACTAAATAGTTTTCGATCTTCAATTGAATATAAAACAAAGGCAGCCTGAGTAAACACAATACAGTTTTTATTTATTTACTTATTTTATTGACGCAAAAAAACGTTATCCAACACCTATCACCAATGTGAACAACTAATTGCCCCCTTAAACTTAAAATCTGGTTGTGCCAACTGTAGCAGCAGTAACTGCAACTTAACGTTTCTGATAACTGGAGATCAGTCTTTCACTTACTTCTAGGACTAGGACTTACTCCTATGCTTTGGGTCATTCTCTTGCTGCATGTGTTGCATCCAGTTGCGAATGAGTTTCAAGTTACGGACTGAAGACCGAACATTCTCCTTTAGGATTTTCTGGTAGAGAGCAGAATTCATGTTTCCCTCAATTATTGCAATATGCCCAGGCCCTGAAGCAGTAAAGCATCATCATACCATCACACTTCCACCACAATGCTTGACCATAGGTTTGATGTTCTTTTTGTGGAATTCAGTGTTTGGTTTATGCCAGATGTAATTGGACCCGTCTTCCAAACAGTTCCACTTTTTACTCATCAATCCATAGAATATTCTCCCAAAAGGTTTGAGGAACAAGTTGTGTTTTGGCAAAATTTGGATGAGTCATGTTCTTCTGGGTTAGCAGTGGTTTTCACCTTGCCACTCTTCCATGGAGGCCATTTCCCAGTGTCTTTCTGATAGTGGAATCATGAACAGTGACCTTTATTGATGCAAGCAAGGCCTGTAGATCCTTCGATGTTCTATATTCTATATTCAAGATATTTTCACACAAAACACTCACATCTTTTTACACTGTTTAAGCCTTTTTACCTTTAGTTGGCATTATACTTTCAGATTTTATTTTGGAAGTATCGTCCTTGAGTCTCCAAGAATTCAACTCGAGTACAAATAGCATTTACATAAACCACTTGGCATGTGACATCATGTGCTCAGTTATTCTTGGCAAAATATCCCCATCACACCCATTGACTTCATGCGCCATTTAATCAGATTTCACACGCAAATTTGTGCTTCTTAGTTTGGGATTTTAGTAAAGATCAGCTCACTGTATATATCGCTTTACCTAGTGCCTCTTACAGTAAAGCTCATTCCTCTTTGTCAGATGACAATACTCAGCCAAGTATGTGAGTATATGTTAATGAGTTATAACTCACTGTTGCGTGTAGATTAGATTAATCAGAGGGTAGCTTGTGTTAGTAAACTTTAATGCAGAGCACAGCTGGCATCATCCACCTACTTTAATGGTACTGCTCTAAATTATGCAAAAAGTCACCTGGCAGGAGCAACTGATGCCACACAGCTTGATCTTGAGGTTTTGTTGTTTGTTTGTTTTTTTAGTGTGTACGTCGTTGAATTACATCTAAGCACGAAAGCTCAACATCTCATCAGTTATTAGAATGATTATTGAATTAAGGTTGCGAATGTCAGACCACTTTATGAGCATGCAGATGTGCATTAACATTGTTAGTTGTTAAATTGTGGATTCTGATTGGTCAGAAGGTGTTGATTCATTTTCTATAACAGCAACTCTGACAGTAGTCCAAGCTGCAAGTTTTATATCCAATATGATAATAAGTTACATAGGAAATTGTATGGCATATAAACAGATTTTTAAAAAGGTTTGTGATTATTGCTATGGTGAAGTTTTCAGAAGGTAAGGAGATGTCATTTAACATTTTTGGAAGGGGTCTCCAGTGTCAGAGATTTGCTGTAACTTTATCTTTTCTGACATAGGAAAGTCTTTGGTAACATGACAGGCTGCATTTCTTCGTCTTATTAACTTTAAGAGAGAGAAAAAAAGAGAACAGGTACTATCTTGTTTTATGGATGTTCCAAAATGGTAAATGTAACTGTAAATGGATAAAAAGAATTACTGTCATTCTACTTCACATCAGTTCACCCCATTACTGATTATTATTGTTTTATATCCTACTCACGACATAATTCATGGACACTGAAGTTCTATAACATTAGTGGCTCAGGCAGAAAAATCATTCATCATGTTCAGTGTTGAGCTGCTACACTGACTGACAGAAGTTAACAGGAATGAAATGAAAGTTTAATGGCTTCGGATACGTCACATGTCAAAAATGGAGGCCGAAAAATAAGTCTGGGTGATTTCCTATTATTCTCTACTGAAGTTGATAAACCTATTACACTCTTCTGTATGGGAGGTTTATGCAAGTTATGGTCTTGGCCTGCTTTGTAAAGGTTTTGTTTTAAATTATTACCTAATCAGTATACATGAAACTCATTGTAGAACACAAATGTTCAAAGAAACCCAATGTAGGGAGAAATGAGAATCAATAAAAATATAAATCCAAAAGAAATGATGGTAAACAGTGTGATTATACCCTCTCTGTCATCTACTGTGTGGCATTACAGATTAGCACTAGCCTCAGTAGCAGCTGTTGGAAATGTGGCTTTGTTATTTTCACCCACACGTTCTGAAAATGTCACCAGTCGTTCAGTGAATGGTGCTGAAACCACACGTTACAAGACATTTTGCAATCAGAGAGTTGAACACTGGCATTATGATCAAGCTCTCAGGAACCATTAGCAAATGTATGATCAATTGAGTGGCAGCAGGCAGGAAAGTTCTTTCAGGAAAGTCTGTTTGAAAGGCATCACATGCTGCAAGTCCCCTGTGTGCTCGCAAAAGGTCTTACACCATGCTGCAATGCATTACATTTGCCATTTTGCTCTTATCAGAGTTCAAGTACAGTTTATCAGGGTTTTTCTTTTCAGTCCAGAACAATATTATTGTACTGATACATGTTTGTATGTATGGCTTTGCTAACGACTTTGCCAAGAGCGCTTGAGAAAGCTGTGTGTACTGGCTATTTATATGTTCTCCCAGTGTTTGTGTGGGTTTCCTCAGGGTTCTCAGGTTTCCTCCCGAAAACATGCGTGTAAGTGGATTGGCTACTATAAAGTGTGTGTGTGTGTGTGTGTGTGTGCACACACACATTTGCACGGTGCCCTGCAATTCCATTCAGGGTGTATTCCTGATCTTACTGAGATAAATGAACGAATGATGAATGGACCATTAAATACTGGATATTGCATCATTAAAGCTAAGTTATTGAACAAACACTGAAATAGCATCACAACTCACTAAAGAAGGATGATTATTAAGGGCAAGCAGATTTTTTCACATGGATGTGTGATTTTTATGCAGTGTGCACATAAAGCATGTGCAATAATAAAAAGTTGCAGTAAATGTTAACATTATAGACTTGTAGTAGTTCATCGATCTTGTCTGGATGCTGGGAAAGGAGCTTCTGGGACATACTAATATGTCGTGTAAAGGAAGAGAACGCTGTTGCCTAGTTTACTGTCACAGTAAACAAACTCTTCATTGCATTTCAGCGTTTTGTCATTCATTATTCCTTATATAATTTATACTATGTAATTTAATGTATCATTCACTTGATTTGTTTTTCCACATTTCATTTACAACTCTTTAAAATGGATCCATCACAAAACTCGCCTCCATCGCGCAAGGAATTGTGGGAAATTTTAGCGGAAAAAGTATGCACCGAGCCACACTTGGAGAGAGCCATCCAGACAAGGTAGACCATCCGGTACCTTTGAGATACTTATTTCAACATACGGCTATTTGGGACATGCTAATTCTTTGCTCGGATACTATTTAGTACAGATAGTGTGACAATTGGGATGCAGGAGACCTTGAATGCAATAGTGAGTGTGCGGGGTGGGAAGTGTAGTTCTTGGCAGCCATATTTGTAGGCTGTGATGCTACTTGGGAAATATAGTTTGATGCTGATATCTGTTTTGACATGAAAACGTAAACAGCAACCTTTCTACGTTGTTTTGTTTCTACGTTATTGTTTGTTTGTTTGTTTGTTTGTTTATGCCAGAATTCAGTCACAGCAACATCTTATGGGTTTTCCCAGATGGCCACAAAATATGTGGACTTCGACTCAAATAGCATGAAAAAAGACATTTCTGCACATGTACATTTCTCCATAAATAACAGAGTGAAGTACGCTATCTATGTGCATGCATTATGGTAAGAACCTGATATCCATGTATTTTCTGGTAGAATCTTGATTGGCTCTTTTTACTGAGGGGGCAGAACTTCAGTAACGCATTTGCCATTGACTGTTGCTCTCAACCACATTAATATTTGAAACAGTGGGCTGTCTCTAGTCATATTACATGGACTTAATCCAGCGCTAATTGTTGCCTATGTTGGATTAATTTATAAAGCAAACAAGGCCAAACGAATCTCATTTTCCGAGATTCACACCAGCCCTGCCCTTGCCCTGAGGGCACTGCACTGGCTGCAAGGAGAGCAGATGGGCACTGAACTCAGGCACTGGCTATTTCCAATCTGCCCTCAGCTACTGTAATGACAGGCCACACTTTAATTAGTCACTTCAGCAGCGATGCACAATGGGAGCAGTAGAGCATGATTTGCTGGCCTTAAGAGCATCGCCTACCTTTAACCAGCCACAGATCTACATATATTTTATTTTCCTATGTATTCACTGTAGGCGTTTGATCTAAGCACACCTTTTTTAAACAGTGAGGCCAAATTCCCCTTTAGTTCGGCTGAAATGTCTGTGCCCTAAGACAGCTAATTTTTCTGGGAACGTCAGGCAGAAGCGCTAGAGGTATAGAGATGATTTCAGTCTGGGAAGAGTTAGCGCTGCTGAACAGAATGCATCATGACAGTGCTCTCATCTCTATTCCTGATCTCATGCTAAGTAACACCACGATCTGGCTTCTAGAAGCACAAGGACCATGTGATGCTTGCTTGCCCCTGGTAGTACATGATGCCTCAAACATGCACATTGGAGGATGATGCCAAACAAGTAGGTGTATGAGTACTGCACCAAATATTATACAAATTATAAACACAATGTTTCTGACATCTCTCTCTGTGGTCTGGCCAAATCCTACATCTTATTCAGAGATATATTGAGGTTGAGGAATGGTTTCTGTTTTCCTCTTGACTTAAGGCTGGTGGTAGAGGGACCTGAGTGAATATGCCCTTTAAAATAACAGTGCTTTATATTCCCCATGAAAAGCTACTGGTCTAAACTAAGCTGTACACATTTCAAAAGCATAATGGCCTTTTGTGAATAACTACCAATACAGAATGGTAAAAACATTAAAAAGTCCACATAATGTTCATATTGGCATGACCAAGGTCTCATTAGTCTTATTCAGTGTCTATAAATGAAATATTTAAGCTTACATGCTGTGAAGTTTGCATTTGGTAGTAAAATACAGGTAAATGTGTGTATATAGTAGCATAATGCAGCAAAATATATGAATGTATGGGGTATAATGAAATTGTCATGCTACAGTTAAGGTCATAAGTTTGCAAACACCTTGAAGAATCTGCATAATGTTAGAGGGATCATAAAAAAGGGATCATAACATTTGCATTTTGTTTTTTATTTAGTCCTGCTATGAATAAGCTATTTCACATAACAGATGTTAACATATAGTCCACAAAACACACTAATAACTGAATTTATTTACACAAATAAACCAGTTCAAAACTTTACATACGCTTGATTCTTAATACTGTGTTCTGCTACCTGGAGGATCAACAACTGTTTTTTTTTGTTGTTGTTGTTTTGTGATAGTTGGTCATGAGTCCCTTGTTTGTCCTGAGCAGAAAAATCCTTCAGGTCCTGCACATTCTTTGCTTCTCCGGCATCTTCTGTATATTTCACCCCTTTCCAACAGTGGTTATAAGATGTTGAGATCCATCTTTTCACACTGAGGACAACTGAGGGACTCATACATGACTATTACAAAAGGTGCAAACATTCACTGATGTTCAAGAAGGCAACATGATACATTAAGAGCCGATTGAAAGCCAATATTTTTTGTCATGTCCAAGGTTTTCAGTTATCCACATTAAATTGTCCAGCAGAAGCAAATACAAAGAGACTCTATCAGATGAAGCCCTTCTGATGAATGTTGCAGTTTGATTTAAAAAATATATTTATTGTACATTATATACTACATTCTCATTGGACACTATCACAAGAAAACCCTTACACCTGCTCATTCATGCAGATATCCAGTCTGGCAATCAAGTGGGAGCAGCATAATGCACACAATCATGCAGATACAGGGCAAGAACTTCAGTTCATTTTCACATCAAACATGTGTAAGAGGTGATGCTGCAGGCAGAACATGATGCCTTGTTCATGAGAGAGCTCTGATAAGAATGACCAGACTGTTTTGAACTAACAGAAACACTACGGTTGACGCCAATAACCAATTTTTACAACCATGGTGAGCAGAAAAGCATCTCAGAATGCAAAGCACACAATATATACTGTGTATGTAAGGGATACTGCATGGCTAGGTGAAGCTCTCATTGATGTTTGCAGAGCACAATTTGACTGAAAGGATCAAAATAAAGGTTAATTTACGTTAGTTATTTTATATGCAGGTCATTAGATCTAGAATTGTCCGCTCTAAATCATACACAGAGATAAAGTTTCGCGATAAGATTACATTTATTTGAATGAATTATAATTAATAGTTATTGGGAAAGAGAGAGAGAGAGAGAGAGTGTGTGTGTGTGTGTTTGACTTATCTGCATCTCTGCCACATCTCTACTAATAATGCAGCTGTGTTTAACTTCGTATGCAACTGTATCTGTATGTTACTATTGTTACAATTGTTTATAAGCAGAGCATTCATTTAGAACTGTGATTACACTGACTGGAACTACCTGTGCATCGAGTATTCAGACAGACCATGTTATAATTACTTACTTATTTACTTATCAAATACATTTATTTACTTATACTTGAATATAATTATTATTTTTTGTTTTAAAAACGTGGAAAATGATTGCCACCACTAAAGAATAATTGAAAAACGCAAACAGTTTGGCATTCTTTAAAAAAAACACGTGTATTTTCATTTCTATTTTAATTCAAATGAGGAGCAATAATCATAGACCTGTTCATGCATGAAATCAGAATCTAAACATTTCTTGACATGAAAGATAAAACACTCCAATATATGAGAAACTAAAAATGCAATTTTGCTACCAAAATTCACCAGTAAATCTCCCCTTTTTACTGCATGAAAACAGTAGTAGTAATGTTGAAATTAGATTTTTTGTTTATTTTGTGTGTGTGTGTGTATATATATATATATATATA
>JAFFST010031429.1:178593-188593 GCA_022414735.1 Noturus placidus
TGGACTTTCGTTAAATGTGTTTAGACTCCTGTTCTATGTCTCTCGGTGTTCTGTTTCATGCCCGTGTTTTCATGTTTAGTCCTAGTGTTAGTTTCATGTCATAGTGTTAAGATAGGTTAGTGTTTTTGTCTTTGTTTTGCATTGTCAATATAATAAATCATCAAAAAATCCAACAATTGCATCCGCCTCCTATACGCGACCGTGACACACTGATTGACAATCAATTTCACATGCTGTTGTGCAAATGGAAAGACAACAGGTGGAAATTATAGGCAATTAGCAAGACACCCCCAATAAAGGAGTGGTTCTGCAGGTGGTGACCACAGACCACTTCTTAGTTCCCATGATTCCTGGCTGATGTTTTGGTCATTTCTGAATGCTGGCGGTGCTTTCACTCTAGTGGTAGCATGAGTCTACATCCCACACAAGTGGCTCAGGTAGTGCAGCTCATCCAGGATGGCACATCAATGCGAGCTGTGGCAAGAAGGTTTTCTGTGTCTGTCAGCATAGTGTCCAGAGCATGGAGGTGCTACCAGGAGATAGGCCAGTACATCAGGAGACATGGAGGAGGCCGTCCGCCTTTGTGCAAGGAGGAGCAGGAGGAGCACTGCCAAAGCCCTGCAAAATGACCTCCAGCAGGCCACAAATGTGCATGTGTCTGATCAGAAACAGACTCCATGAGGGTGGGGGTTATGCTTACAGCCCAACACCGTGCAGGATGTTTGACATTTGCCAGAGAACACCAAAAACGCCTTTGCCAGAGAACGCCACTGGCGCCCTGTGCTCTTCACAGATGAAAGTAGGTTCGCACTGAGCACATGTGACAGAAGTGACAGAGTCTGGAGACGCCGTGGAGAACGTTCTGCTTTCATCTGGGAAGAGCACAGGGCGCCAGTTGTGAATTTGCCAATCTTAGTGTTCTCTGGAAAATGCCAAACATCCTGCACGGTGTTGGGCTGTAAGCACATCCCCCACCTGTGGACGTTGGGCCCTCATACCACCCTCATGGAGTCTGTTTCTGATTAATTTCATTTTTAGTGTCTTGAATAAGTCATTACACACAAAAGCTTCTCCACTAACTATTAAATACATTTCAGTTAACGTGTTCAACACTTTTTTCCTGTGTCATTCCACTTTTTTAAACTTAACTTTATTTATGGACTTTGTGAACTCTTTATATTGTCAATTCTTTATATTTCCAGATTTCGTAAGTTGATACTGATGTCTGGTGAAAATTCCATGTAAATAACCTCATTTTAAATATATTTACTAAATTTCTCACCGATTATTCAGTGTTGATATCGATAGTTCTGCTTTTTCTGCCTTCTTTTAAATTAACAAATATTATTTCCACAATTTTGAAAGAAATGCAAATAAAAACTTTATTCTCTCAATTTCACCAAGTTGTTTCACAGTAACTGGTCTCATAAACAGAAAACACATTACTCTTATTAACATTAACACATGAACTACATTCTGAAGATTAAAGTAAGATTAGTAACTTATTGAATGTTATAAATTCATATTAACATTGACTGAGATCTAAAAAAAAAACCTCCTGTTAGTCTCACATTCACTCAACACTAACACAAGCTTTTCTACTTCATCACTGAACATCAAACTGGTAATATATAATATCAACTTTTTTAAATATATTAACATTAAGTGGTTATGAAATGTATTACTCTCCAAAAATATGCTTCCGTGTAATATTTACTTGTCACGGTTTCCCCCTGGTGGCCAGGTACGGCACTGCACCTTGGCCGGTTCTGGTGCCATCTGGTGGCTACCCGCCGGCACTGCACCTTGGCCGGTTATGGCGCCATCTGGTGGCGGTACTCTGACAATGACTGTTCCTAGCACCTGGACTGTGTTTACGTTGTGTGTGTGTCTCCACCCTAGTGTGCCGGTAGACTCCATGTCCCAGCAGCCATTGCCCCCTTGATGTCACATGGGTTTACTATTAGTCACATGTCTTCTTGCACCTACTTCTTGTTGTGTTAATGAGCACTGGTGTGGGTATATATAGTCCTGGTTTTGCATTTAGCCTTTGTCTTTAGTTGTGTAGACTCCTGTCAGTGTCACTTTCTCTAAAGTCAGTCTGAGGGTTAGGTTTTGTTTCATGTTTATTAGCCTGAGTATTTTTGTTTCTAGTCACTGTTTCAGGGTAGAATATTCGTAGTGTCTTTATTTGTGTTGTTTTGAGTATCACACCAATAGATACGAAAAAGCCAGTCTGCACCTGTTTCTGCTTCTTTAAACCACATCGTGACAATACTTTTTTTTTGTCAACTCAGCTTCATTTAAATCTTTCAAGAGTATACTGGCCCTTTAATTCAGCGTGAGCAGCATGGCAAAAAAAAATTAGACTAGATTCGGAAACTACCGCTTTACTGCTGCAGCGTCCGGTGTAAAATTTGATCTGTACAGAGATTACACACTGTAGTTTTGTTGTCATTCCACACAAGAGACATCTTCTTTACACTCAGCATGAAATCCATGTGTTTTCCGCCCTCTTTTGATTGACAGGATATAATTGTCCCTGATCATCGGATGTTTTTCAACTGTCGGCCGATGGCCCATAGAGCGAAAACTGCCTTTATTGGCAGATTCTGATTATTGCCTGATCAGTGCATCTCTAATATTTACTGAAATAAAGTTGATGCGTTCAATACTTATTTTCCCCACTGTACACACATATATATTTCATCTGTTGTGCATGTTTTGAATGTAAGCAAAAGGAGATCAACTAGAGTCTGAAAACTCACTCTGAGGATCTTATTATTATTGTATTTTAATTAAACTCATATTTGTAATGAAAATGTAATGGATTTTTAAATAAATATATGTATTAATAATTTATATTGATAGTGAAACGTCATCAGATACAATTAATGTATAAGAGTTGTAGATAAATTACTATTGTGTCCTAAAGTGTCTGTTAATCCCATGTCACCACAATATATTCATTATGTTGCTCCCAGAAATTTGGATTAATTTATATATATATATATATATATATTTGTTCTGCATGGGGGCACGTGCGTTAGGGGTTAGCATGTTTGCCTCACACCTCCGGGGTTGGAGGAAGCTTGATTCCCACTTGTGTGTGTGGAGTTTGCATGTTTTCCTTGTGATTCGGGCGTTTCCTCCAGGTATTTCAGTTTCCTCCTTCAGTCCAATGACATGAGTTGTAGTCTGATTGGCACCTCTAAATTGTCCATAGTGTGTGATTGTACCCTGAAATGGTGTCCATGGTGTCCCACACCTTGTCCTCTGAGTTTCCTGGTATAGACTCCAGGCTCCCTGTGGCCTTGTGTAGGATTTGCCGAGCTACACATAGAGCTCATAGAGCTCCACAGTTATGGAACAGTCTTCCATTTAGTGTTCGGAAGGCAGACACAGTCTCAGTGTTTAAGTCTAGACTTAAAACGTATTTATTCACTCTAGCCTACCCTGACTAGACTTTCCATTATGCTAATTCCCATTTTTAATAATCTTTTCTCTCCCTCTCTCCTTCTGCCGAGCTACACATGAGTTTACAGAGATGTTGGAGATCCTGGTCCTTTCCGCTCTCCGGACCTGCATGATCGGTTTCGGAGGTCCTACTTCTGGATGGAGCTCTCATCTACTCCAAATCCAGAATGTTGGGACAAAGGCTTCTTCTAAGCCAAACATATTACATATAGATCAATAATTATCTCTTTAAGAATATCTGTTACCCAGATGAGGATGGGTTCCCTTCTGAGTCTGGTTCCTCACAAGGTTTCTTCCTCTTAAACATCTTAGGGAGTTTTTCCTTGCCATTGACGCCACTCAGTGGCTTGCTCAGTTCGGATAATTTCTCACCTTTACGATGTGTATACTGTGTTTATATTCCTGTAAAGCTGCTTTGAGACAATGTCTATTGTAAAAATCGCTATACAAATTAAATTGAATTGAATTGAATAAAATAGATTGGTGGATGTTCTGAATGGTTAACTATAGAGCTCTGAATCAATTGTACAATAGTGTGCACCTTCTCTAGAATATGACAACTCTTTAATTTGGACACTTTCATGTCTCTCACTGTACAGTGACTACTTGCTGTTTTTTTTTTTTGTTTGTTTTTTGTTTTTTAATAGCTACTGTTGCGTGTAATAGCAGCCTTACTTTTTTCTTGTTGGATTTATATCATGTCACTATGTAGGTATAGGGCCACAAAAATGGGTTCAAGCCCAGGACCTCCCATTACCCTAAGTCCACCCACATTAAAAAAGGTGCCTAAAATACAACTTTAATTAGCTTATCCGTGCTCTATTTTTAATTTTTGATGCTGTAGTAAATGAAATATTGTTGCAC
The DNA here is from genome assembly GCA_022414735.1 of Noturus placidus. NCBI lineage: Eukaryota > Metazoa > Chordata > Actinopteri > Siluriformes > Ictaluridae > Noturus > Noturus placidus. The sequence continues at coordinate 182,935 of JAFFST010031429.1, forward strand.
TAGGCCTAAAACAGTCCGCAATCCTTATTCACAACTGAAAACCTTATAAGAGATACGCTTTTAATTTGTTTATTTTATGAAACTACAAATAGTAATTGATCTGTGAAAACATATTATTTTTCTTCCTTTCATGTACAGATTGTTGCCAGATATTTTACCATCTTTCACCCAAGACCACAAGTTAAAGTGTTAACTGTTTATATAAGCCATGCTAAATCCATTAGCCACTCAGGATTATATCTGCCAGACTTACTGCTAACCTTAGCAGAAGTATTATTATTGACCTTTTATCTGATTTGTGAGGCTGCGAGGCTTTTAAATGTAGCCTGACTCACTACTGAATGTTTTCTTTTCTTTCTTTTTTGCTTCTCAAAGCCTCTTGCCTCGATTTTCAATTACAAAAAAAAATGCTTTATTTTGTTATCAGTGCTAGCAATGAATCAAATCTGTTTTTCAACTCATTGTATTTACAGTGGCTTTGCAGGCAGATGGAAAATATCAGGTAGATGGGTCATCAGAGGCCATGGGCAACAGAACTCCCACTCCGAGCTCCCAGTGCACCCAGTTATGCTCACTTTGTAGGAGCCTGTTTGCACAGGACTCAGATCCTGCATGCTTTCCCCTGAAAAATGACATAGACAAGCCCCATGTTTCTATAATGAGGATGGGAAATTCCCTCTCTGTGTCCAAACCTTGGAATCCCTCAGTGATTCTGTGCTCTGTCCATCCACATAATTTGCTGGTAAACCTATATTAAACAAAGCTGTGAGTAAAATATATATCTAAAATACTATTAGCACCAGCTAGGGAAAAATTAAGGTTGTCATAAAAAGCTGAAACACCCAGACGGCATGACAGATGAAAGTCCAATAAATCAAACAGGGGCATGCAGAGAGACAGGGTAAGGCTTAGCAGACCTTATTTTGGTCACATAAGGTGTTTTTATGGGGCTTGTGGGTGGTAAGGGACTTTTTGGAATAACAAACCCTTTGCTATGGTAAAACATCTCACGCTTTATATACTGAGTTTTTATATGGCAAAGTCTGTTAATATAATTGTAGGCATAGACCATAGCATGGGTCAAGACACAGGCAGACTCTGGGAAATCAATTTGCAACAGGAGAAGAATATAAATAAGGAAATTCAAGAAACACAAATACATGGAACTGAGAAAATACTAAGGAACTGGCCTACAATGGCAATTGCAAAAAGCAAACATAGCAAACTAACCAGTGGCACACAAAAGTATTCAGTCTGTTGTGCGGATATTGCGAGTTCGAATCCCGGCAATGCCACAGCCAGCTGGGAGGCAAGTGAACAAACTGGCCATGTTCTCTAGGTAGGAGGGATGGCATACTCTCACTCCCTTGTCAATGAGGCCATGTATGTTGAAGGGGCAGGTAGCATTTTTCTCTGAGTGTGTTACTCTGCAATATGATGCATCATCAATATCAATATCATTGTTGTCATCATCATTGTCACGTTTCAAAGGTAGAATTGTGGAAGCAATCGCAGATTGGGGGTTTCCTCCAGGTACTCCAGTTTCCTCTTCCGGTCCCAATACATGCGCTGTAGGCTGATTGGCATTTCCAAATTCTGGGTGTGTGATTGTGCCCTGCATATACAATTATACACACACAGCAGTTTGGTAACGTATCTGAGCAAAGACTCAATACAATTATTGTACACATCAATGTGACTGTCACAGTTACAAACTTCTAGCTGAAATAACAAAACCTCTCTCAGAACTTTAGGGCACAGCTCAGAGCATCGAGATCATTCTACAGAGAACACTATATGGCCAAGGGTATGTGGAGACCTGAACATCACACTTATCTGTGCCCAATATAAAACCATGGGTATTAACATAGAGTTGATTGCCCCTTTGCTGCTATAATAACCCCCTGCTCTGGAAAGGCTAGGTTTTGGAATATGGCTGTGGGGATTTCTGTTCATTCAGCTGCAAGAGCATTAATTTGACTCACAGCAACTCAGAGATTTTATGAGTATACTGTAGTCTTCGCCCCTGACTCAGTAATATTCTTTGTGTGTGTGTGTGTGTGTTTTTTAAGCAAATAATCCTTAGCTCTAGGAATGTGAAGTGCAGCATATTTAAACTCAATAGCTTTCGATGGATACAGTTTGTGTTGTTATTACTCTTTTTCTATTGCTTTATTATCTTTATGTCTAAGCCTGGAATGATATTCAATGTAGGAATATGACCAAGTACCTGATGTCTATATTAAAGATTAGGACGGCAGAGGATTAGGAAGGCAGGGGCTTGATATTGAAGACTCCAGATTTAGTCTTATATATTAGAATGACATTTAAGCCCTTGCTGCACCTACATTTGTGTCATGTTTTAGTGCAGGAAGGTATAACCTCTTACTGGAATATTTATTTTGTAAAAGGTATGAGAAGGGTCAGAAAGTTAACCTGTTTTTGTGTCATGATTTATTGATGAAGGACAAATGTGAGACCTGAGGCAAAAGCAGTGGGGAAACCTTGCTTTTGATTATGTAGTAAATCCACAGAGGGACCCTGAATGAACATGGTGAATACTGAAAGAAGGGGAAAAAAGACTAAGAGACACACACGGAAGATACCAGTTGTTTCTTAAACCCGTACCATTTTTATATGTCATGATTTGAAAACATTTGAACATCAATTCACAGGACAAATCAAGCCCACAGTTCTTCTGTATGTATTTGCCCCTGACTGCTGCACATCTTTTCTCCACTGTCTCCTCCTCTCCTGCAAAAAATCCAAATAAACAACAGATTCCCTTGCATATTGTGCAGCCAAAGTGATCATTTGCTCACTTTGATGCATGTCCAAGGCAAGTGTGTGTGACACAAAAAGCCCTCTTCTCTTTCTCTCTCTTCTCTTTCTCCAATCAGTTTCAGAAACACACTGAGAACACAAAGTGTAAAAGCAGCAGAACAGCATAATCATGTGTCCACTCTAGTTGTAAAACATTTTTTAGTGGCAGAGATCCTGGACATAGACATAGATACTGTATGACATGGATGTAGGAATACAGTGATATATTGGGTGTAAAGACACACACACACACACACACACACACACACACACACACACACACACACACACACACACAAACAAACAAAAAAAAACAATTCAATCATAAAACATCAAATATGTAGTGCAGCAAAGCAGAAACAAAAATGAACTTTGTTTAATTATATAATTATAATATGTGTTAATATAAACCTGTGATTTGCTGTGCAGGCGGTACTACTGTCAGAGCTGTGCTGTTAGAGACAAGAGCTCAGATTGGGATTTCTTTCTTAAGCCACCTCTTTACACGCTTATTCAATTCAAATTGAAATGGGTATGACCAAAAATGCCTTTTTTTTTCTAGCAATCACTTTAGCTGAAAGAGTGGGAGAACTGAATGCGCTGTTAATAATCTGACCTTGCATGCACTGGTGGTCAGAGCACTCTAGGTTGACTTTGTGGTTGAACATAGCAATGAACCCAAGGTCAATTTGTCATATGAACAAATTATTTATTATAATAACAAATGATACATACAAACAAGGGGCGCACGTGGTTAGCACGTTCGCCTCACACCTCCAGGGTCTGGGGTTCGAGTCCTGCCGGGGCCATGTGTGTGCGGAGTTTGCCTGTTCTCCCCGTGCTACAGGGGTTTCCTCCGGGTACTCCGGTTTCCTCCCCCAGTCCAAAGACATGCATGGTAGGCTGATTGGCGTGTCTAAAGTGTCCGTAGTGCATGAATGGGTGTGTGAGTGTATATGTGATTGTGCTCTGCGATGGACTGTTCAGGGTGTACCCCGCCTTGTGCCCGATGTGTCCTGGGATAGGCTCCAGGTTCCCCCGTGACCCTGATAAAGGAGTAAGCAGTAGAGGATGGATGGATGGACATACAACCAATTATGTATTAACCTTGCAGTACTTCCTGAAGATGAGTCTGCAGTGTCCTTGTATCCAATATGTTACTATTTTAGACCGGTTGGCAGATATCTTACTGTTCAATTGTCACAGATGAAAGACACGAGGCTCCCTTAAATAAACAGAGCCTAGATCACTGGATGCTGGATAACAAGCTTCTACTTAAGAGCATCTCCTTTTTATGAGCATTACTTGAAGGCCACTCCAAGAAGTCTAGAGAACTAGTTCTAAGAAGCCTGGATAAGTGCCAGGGTTTGTTCTCATCCAGAACCAACACCCACCTGCTGAGAACTTGCTGAGAAAGTTCCAGGGACAGATGGCAATATGACAGAAGCATTTATTGCAAATGCTGCATCTTACATCACTGAAAGGACTCAGCATGCCTGTGCACACACTCACGACAGTATCCAGGTGATTCTTACTACTCCCGGCAGTTACCTATGGTTTATAGAAACACATCCATCCATCCATTTTCTACCGCTTACTCCTTTTCAGGGTCATGGGGAACCTGGAGCCTATCCCAGGGAGCATGGGGCACAAGGCGTGGTACACAGGGTGCCAATTTATCGCAAGGCACAATCACATACACATTCATACACTACAGACACATTAGATCAATCAGCCTACCATGTATGTATTTGTACTGGGGAAGGAACCCGGAGTACAAGAGCATGGAGAGTAGTTGCAAACTCCGCGAGGTGAATGTGCTAAGCACTAAGCCACCGTGCACTCCTACAGAAACACATTTAGTTTTGTAATTAGTTCTTTATTTTATTTAGCTCTTTATTTTTGCCAGGGGAGGTGAGAATCAATGGATAATGTTTGCTATAATGTCAGAAGGAACCAACAGTTTGCACAGTTACATAACTAGGGTTATTATCAAACTGTGTTTACATTAAGTATCCTATGTATAAAACCAATTACATTTCCAGTTCTCTCATAATACATGTGGCGGCTGTGGCTCAGGTGATTAAGTGGGTTGTCCACTAATCGTAGGGTTGGCTGTTTGAATCCCGGCCCACATGATTGCACATGCCGAAGTGTCCTTGGGCAAGACACTGAACCCCAAGTTTCTCCCGATGGCCAGCTAGAGCCTTGCATGGCAGCTCTGCTACTATTGGTGTGTGAGTGGGTGAATAAGACACAGTGTAAAGTGCTTTGGATAAAAGCGCCATTTACCATTTATATGTCTATAAAAGGCAATGGACTACCTCAAATCCATTAGTTCAATTCATTGTATAGATTGTATAGTTGTGTGTAGATTGTGTCTCCTGCAGCAAAAGTCAAAATGGAAATACTCAAGTTTTATTACAATGCAAAAAAGGAAATAAATAAAATGCTCCAAATGTACATCACATTTGAAGAAGGAACATGCAGTATGTCTAATAGTTTCATTAGGAAGCATCCAGTTTCTCCAGTGCTAAGGCTCCATCTGCTGTTTCATCTCTTAAAATTATAACAGGCAACTGTGACATTTTATTCATTATTTAAGATAAATTATTTTTCCCTTCAAGATATTTTTAGCTATATTAAAAAAGGTGCCGTAATAACCACCTAGCACGGTATAATACAGTATAATCTATGAATTGGGTACTTTACACCAATGGAAGAGACACAGTTGGCAAGAATGAGCTGTGTGTTGCAGACGGTGGTATGCATTGGATTAAATTTAATTGTATAGAAATTTCACAATAAATATTTTCAAAGGAGCTTTACATAAATC